>JAMAHW010000072.1:0-170674 GCA_023627715.1 Periconia sp. R9002
CCTGTCGTTCAGAGTGCACGAGCCGTATTCAAAGGGATTATACTCATAATCCCATTTACGTCTGATTTGATAGGGTTGGCTTCATTGCAAGGAGCTTGGGGAAGAGATTGATCCGAATCAAGATTGTGGGACTCTCTATGGGCTTGAGTCGAAATTGGTCCTACGAAATCCTGCCCAAACGGACACCAGGTCGATCATCTGTCCCTTTGGCGATTTGACAGTGCACCGACGAGGCATGCATGTGGGGGTCATTTCAGAGCCTGGAGCTACGGAGTATGCCCGATTTGAAATTGATGACACTGTTGGCAGGCTTACTTGTAACCCTGAACCACGTATTATGTACACCAAGGCACAGCTGCATGCATTCACTTCCTTCGTTCTCCCTGACCCGCTCACCTCCAGAACTGGAACTCAGGAAGCGGTACGCATCCTTCAGTCTGGAGCCTGTCAACCGTGGACTCCACTTGGAGCAGCACCATTGCGAGTTCTCGAATGTATAAGTAAGTTGAGTCCAGACCGCAAATATTACGCAGGCTCCAGGAAGAGTTTACAGACGGTTCAATGGGACGAGAACGCAGCTTCGATACAACATGACATGTTCATAAGACTCGTCAATGAAATCATTACAAAGTCAGAGCGTCTGCGTCTCTTTCACATGTCAAAAAAATCAAATGAGGAACTATCTAAGGATTCTCCCGGGACGCTCTTACCTCATCTTCAGAGACGAGGACTTAACCAACATTGTTTGTATGAGCGTGGGCTTTTACAAGAAAATGTAAGAATAGATAGACTATACCAGTCTCGCGGCCGCAACAAGCCAATGGTTGATGCGTACCGGATCGCCAAACTGTTTCAAGCCCAACCTTTCAGCATCAATCTCAATCGCAACTTGATTGATATACTTCAAGGTTGGGTTCAGATAGGCGGTTTTTCTGCACAAACACAACCCGGTTTTCCAGCAAGTTTGGGTTCGATTGTCGAGCTTAATATCGAGGAGCAATGGGGCCAGATGGTCGACATTTGTCAAAGAGCCTGCCCAGAAGACCATTACCGTCTCACGTTTTACTTTTCCCTGATGTCCCTGAACCAAAAATCAACGTGGGATATTATTCAAGTGTTGGTTTCTTTTGTGGTTTTCCCTGAACTGAAGTCGTTAATTGTTCCAAATAGTCCGTCAATCAATCATTTCAAGCTAAACGAGCAGCCGACAACAGAATCACTACTCCGCATCATTTCGGTTGACTTGTCCGACAAACCGCCAAGGTATGCACCCCCATCTCAGGTAGAACATTACAATACCTGTGTGGACGAAGCAAAGCAACTATCTAGTCACTGTGTATCACAATGGCCCGATGGAAGGGATGAAATTTCCCTCCGTGGCTTTCGTTCCAGCATGCTGGACCTGGATCAGGCCAGCGAGCGCATCTCTGGAGAGTGGTGCCGGCTCCGAAATAACTCGAGATTTTCGGTTTGGGTCATTGAAGTTGAAGAGATATTGGGTCAAATCAAGAAGGAAGGTTCTAGGGATGCCGAGCCGGCGTGTTGGGATTTGGGGGATTCAGCACGTTTTGATGCTCAGAATGTTGTCCCTCCAATTTCACAGCTGCTCAGCACCTCTCTAGAATCACCTTTAAAAATAGAGTACCCAACAATAGTAAGGATCAGTGACGCTGTTAAGGGAGCTGGGGAGAAGGTATCTACAAATCACCCTAAAACTGAACTCACGGAACTTGAATCCCTTCTCTTCAAGTTTGTATCCTCAACGGAATCGCGAATCCGTCGGCAGTACGGTTCAGATCTTCAAGCAAGTCTCAACGCATTGAAAAAGGCTTCTTCCCATGAGGAGACGTCTTGTTTCGTGCCGAGCATAACATCCCTTACGAACAACATTCAGAAGCTCCGCAGCATCATGAAAGTGTACTTTTCGTTGCTACGCAATACGTTCTCAGAGAAAGATGATTGCTTTCAATGGCTCAATATATGCGGTCTTTGGCCGCTTCAAACTTCAACAGATCTTCTCGAATGCATCGGTTCCAAAGCCTCGGTTCATTTAGGGCATAATGTTCTGGAGACGATTGTCAACTTTGGAGTTTTCATTACCTGTGTGCAGCAGCATCTTCGAATCCGACGTTTTGTCCGTCAGCAGAATCATACACGCTCTCAGGATGAGCTCGGAAATCGTGGGCATCAGAACTGGAATCCTACAGAATATCCGGATTGGCTACTGCTTGAAATTGATGCTGATCTCCTCATCCGAGAGGAGCAAGTGGTTGTCGCTGACGCGATGATAGATCCCCAATCGCGGGAGAACACTGTTTTGCAGCTCAACATGGGCAAAGGGAAAACGTCGGTCATAGTTCCAGCCGTCATGGCAATTGTCAGCAACGGTAACAGATTAGGGCGTCTCGTTGTTCCGAAGCCTCTCATTCTTGCCACTGCCCAGCTGCTACAAGCGCGGTTAGGCGGTTTAGTTGGGCGTGCGGTTCAACATATCCCCTTTCACAGAAGGACCAATATGAACTCCGATCTACTCACAGAATTTATTTCTCTCCACCGGGAGATTTACGAGGCCCAAGGAGTCATGTTGGCTACCCCAGAAAGTCTTCTTTCTTTCCAGCTGAGTGGAAGTGAAGCGCTTACGAAAGGCGACTTAAAGATGGCTAAGGCAGCTATAGGGTTTCAAAAATGGCTGGAGTCAAACTCTCGTGATGTCCTAGATGAGTCAGACGTGTCATTAGCCGTGAAAACGTCGCTTATATATCCGACCGGCGAATTGGCGCCCATAGATGGAGGTTCGCTCCGCTGGAATGTTGCTGAAGCTTTGCTGGGTTTGGTTCTGGAGGCGTTGCCTGCATTACAACGAAAGTTCCCAACGCAGATCCAAATCATACACCGACATCAAGGCTCCTTTCCCATTATTCATATCCTGAAAGCCGAGGTGGAAGGAGAGATTCATCGCCACCTTTCGCAAATGATCTCTTCAGGTAAGACTTCGATCCTCCAGTTCGACTCACTGGAGAATGAGAAGGATGTGATGGAATTTCTTATGGGATACTCACCAGATGACTCTTTACTTCGCATCGTGTCACGGTTCCCCCAGGCCAACGAAACGGAGACCAGGAATACCCTTCTCTTGGTACGCGGGCTTTTTCAACATTCCATCCTTATCGTATGTTTAAAGCGACGGTGGAACGTCCAGTATGGTCTCCATCCCGAGAGAGAACCGATCGCCGTGCCATTTGAAGCCAAGTCAACTCCATCCACCAATGCGGAGTTCGGACATCCTGACGTTGCGATTATCCTCACCGTTTTGGCATTTTATTATACGGGTCTCACGCTTATGCAATTTGAAAAATCTTTGAAAAACGTGTTATCTTCCAACGACCCACAATTAGACTACGCCAGGTGGGTAAGCGGTGTTGCACTTCCGGAGTCTCTCTCGCACTGGAATACCATCAACATCGAGGACCAGAATCAGATCTCTGAGCTCTGGAATCATCTCCGAATGAGTCGAGCAGTGTTGGATCATTACATGAACAATTATGTTTTCCCAATTCATGCAAAACAGTTTGCGGCCAAACTGCAAGCTTCGGGATGGGACATTCCCCTCCTGTGTCAAAACGAAACCAGAGAAGCTCGATCCACTGGTTTTAGTGGCACAAATGACAACAAATCGCTGCTACCATTGAGCATCAGACAACATGATCTGCCAGAACTTCATGGTACCAACGCAGAAGTGCTTGGTTACCTTCTTCTTGAAAGAAATCGGAGATATTCTTTAGCTGCTGAAAATGGTGCGCGCCTTTCAGAGACGGGTTTTCTTCGCATGCTTCATAAGAAGTCAATCCGTGTCTTGATTGATGCCGGAGCCTGCATCATGGAAATGAATAACCAGAACTTGGTTCAGGAATGGATGAAAATCGACACAGCAGCCCAGGCAGGGATATACTTCGCTGCTGACGGGCGAGCAATGGTGAAATTCAGATCCAAGAAGGGTGATATGCCACTCACAGCGAGCCCCTTCAATGAGAACCTAGATAATTGTCTCGTGTACTTCGCTGAAGCTCAAACGCGCGGCATAGACCTGAAACTTCCTATCGAGGCTCGCGGGGCATTGACGCTTTCCCTCTCGCAGACGAAGGATCAAACCGTACAAGGTAAATTTTTTCCTGTGACAATGTGATTCAAATGATTCATCTAACAGCCTGCAGCTGCAATGCGACTACGACAGCTTGCAACTTCACAGTCTTTGGAGTTCTTCTCATTTGCCGAGACAGTCAGTATTTGATCATAGTCTTCATATACAATTACTGACAGAAACAGGACCAGTCTATCAGGGATGTAGGCTCCTTGAAAGCGAACGACACCATAGACTCGTCGCATGTTGTCAGATGGCTGCTAGAACAAACTTGCAGCAGGAATGAACAACTCCAGGGCTTGTTTTTAGCTCAAGGAATGGACTTCTGTAGACGGACTGCCGCTCGTTCAGATTACCCAGGATTTCTAGATGAGAAGTCCGAGAAAGATGCTTATATTGGCGGCGAGTACCACCTCATTATCATCTTGCCAGTTTCTAACAAGTACACAGTGCTTCAGCATCGCGAAAATCAAACTTTAGAGCACATGTACGGCCATAACAAGACCTGCCAAAGTCAGCAATACCCACGGACCTCATCCAAACTGATCCAAGGCTTTTTCAATACAATGGAGCAGCGGCGAAATCAATGCGCAAGCAATGCACAAGCTTCCGCTTTTGAGGAGGTAGAGCAAGAGCGACAAGTCGAAGTTCAAGTAGAGGAAGTGAGAGAAGTTCAAAAACCAAATCACTTTGAGGCTCTATCCTTCCCGGGACTTCATCCATCCATCTTGGCTTTTGCCGAGACTGGTATCCTTCCCAGCTCTGTCCCCGGTACAGAAGGATTTGAACATATTTTCACCATGATAGGGCGTACTTTCGTCGGTCAGAAGTTCAATATAACCAATAGCAGTTCCCGCGTGTTTGCCACAACGGAATTTCTAAGGACCATAAAGACGAAAAAGGAGGATCGCACTTCCGACAACTTTCTAGTAAGTCAACCCCTGCAATCTCGCATGATATTCACTAAATATGTATTTAGCGTCCCGTTTCTTGGATGCTTTATTGTCCAGAAAACGCCACCTGTCTGCTAATAATTCCAGAGGAAGGAGAACTGGTTCTTCCAAAGGTTCGCGCACAACGGTCTCGCGTGAAAGTCCACTTGATAGCCTATGCAGCTCCACTCACGAGGAGGATGCTTCCACTAGCTACAATCGACTACTGTGCTCTTCCTCCGCTTCCTCCTGACCACAATGCTCCGCGTTGGCTCACGATTGAGCTTAGTATATTTTCAGGAGCTTGTTTCATAGCTTTTGATGAGGTGGCACCTTTACTGGACTACATCAGGAGTCTGGAGATTACAATCCGAGGGAAAAACTCCGACATCCACGCCACTAGTTTTCTTTGTGAATGGCTAGCCATTCGACAGACAGGTAACGTGTTACACACTCCTAGTACGTTTCTATTCCAACATTCAGTTGAGCTACGCTAACGTATAACAGTTGGATACATTCTCCAGGGCAAGCCACTCGATATCTCTCACGCCTTCTTTCAGGATGTTCGATGCAACGGACACTTTTCAAAAGGGACTAATGCATCTTCCAGGGTAGTCGAGTCTGATTCGGAAGAAGATGAAGAGTAATGGATCATCTTGAGCCGCATGGGCAAGTTGGATTTGGAATTCGGGATGTTTTGATTTACCAGAAAAACTATCCCTAGAGATATATTGCAAATTTGATGGCAACCCTATCCACAATTCCCAATGGTAACATTCCTCCACCCCTTTTGACCTCCTCGAAATCTTTTCCTCAATAACAACTGAGATGGCCAAGGACAGAATGATCGTTATTTTATTTGGATCGTGTTCTTTCCGGTGTGGTTGGTTAAGCTACAATTAGAAAACACCATCGCACTCATCGCTGCCACAGTCTCTGCTATTGTCTCCAAATAATCATGACACGCGCAGAAATCCCATCTCTTTCCACGCTCTCACATACCCCCTCACAACGTCCGCCGGTACCGGGCCCATCGCTGCCAGAGTCGCCGAATGCTCCCTTGCTCTTTCTGTGCCCAGAACCAACCCTCCACAGGACATGCGCTCGAAGTTTTCCTCCAGGAATTCCATGAGCCTTAGGGCAGGGTTGTCAGTCTCCATCGATAATGGACTGCGCCTGACTTTACGAATCCAGTCTTTGAATGACACCATCATCCCATCGCTCTCGGATATTCCCAATTCTCTGGCCAGTAGTGGCGCCATGTCTTCCCACGGCTGCCCAACCGGATTATCGATATGATAGACCGGAAATGCCTCTCCGTCATGCATCGCCAGGTCCACGATAGTTGCTGCAACATCATCAACTGGCACCCACTGTAGTCTCCCATGCAAAGCAGGAAATACCCCGAGGCTCTGTGCTGACTTGATGAGGAAGGCCAAATGTTCGACCGGGTTCCAATATCCGCTGGTGCGGCTCCCTGCAATCTGGCCTGGCCGAACCACCATTGTGCGAAACTGCAGTGGGTGCCGGCGCAGTGTCTCGTCTAAGATTCGCTCACATGTCCACTTCGCCTCGCAATACCCGATTCGCGGGACCGATGTGAATGGCACACTGATTTCGGGCACCTCTGGATGAGCACCATCAACAGGATGGAGACCCACTACACCTATGGACGAAATCAATTGGAACGTGATTTGCTTTCCCGTCTGATTATTCGCCGCGGCCGCAAGGTCCAGCAATCTTCTAAGTGCCAAGAATTGTGCCTCAAATGCGCGCAGTTGTCTTGTCCCGCTCATGGGCCAGGCGTTGTGTATGATATGAGTTGTGTCACTGACGAGGAATGTGTATTGATCTTTTGATAATCCGAGGTACGGTTTGCCAGCGTCCATCTCGAAGGCTTGAATCTTCGTCTCGACATTATGCGGGAGAACGATTCCACGGGAAGCCATGGCCTCTTGTTGGCGGGTTGTTGCAGTGTTGCTACCGCTCCACCGGTTGAGACAGACAACGGTCGTGACTTCCAGACGCGAGGCAAATGCGGCAACAAGATGTGCTCCTAGGCTGCCAGTCCCACCGGTTATAACAATGGTATTATGTGAGCTTTTCCCATGGTCGGGTGACTGGTGTACAGCAGCCGCGAAATCTGCAGAGTACTTGGTCACGTATCTTTCCGCCTCTGCTTCTCGAATAGCTGCATTCCGGAACTCGCTTTTATCATCTCCAGTTCTAGGTCTCGGCCGCATTTCGACGGCTTCTCCAGAAGCCATCGCCATGATGACCCGCTGGATCTTATTTTCTGCCAAGTCTCCATCCGTCCAGTCGACGCGACCAAACCCAGCGGCCCTTAGCTCCAACTCCCACTTTTTCTCGGATACGAGCGCATGTTGGCGCCCATCATCGAATAGCCACCAGCCTTCAAGCAAACCGAAGACCAGGTCTACAAAGGGTAATCCCTCTGTCATTTCCGTGAGCATGAGAAATCCATCCTCGCGTAGCGCCTTGCGGATGTGGCCGAGAGATTCTCGCAAGCTATGCGTCGCATGCACGGCATTACTCGCCAGTACAATGTGTTGGCCCTTTAATTCGTCCGCCGGGGGCTTTTCAATATCATGAACCGCAAAGTGCATGAAAGGATACGTCTCAAACCTTCTGCGTGCTTGCGCCACCATGCTCAGGGATAGGTCTGTAAAGGTATACTCGACCGGCACACCTAGATTGGCCAGAAAGGGTGCTAAAAGACGTGTTGTTCCCCCGGTGCCGGCACCCATTTCCAAGATTCTAAGCGGCCCCCGACTTTCAGAATTCTTTGCGGCTAGCAGAGAGATAACATCACGCATCTGCTCGTAGGCCAATCTGTTGTAGGGCAGATCGCAGTAAAGGCCTTCAACCAGACTACGACCCTCTACTGAGCCGAAGAGCAGTCTGACGCCATTAGTTGCGCCTCTCAGTACCTCCGCAAGGTGCTTGCCAGCAAAGTATGCTAGCTTGTGGGCAACCATCCATGAGTCCTGAGTCTGCAGGAGCTCTTGATACACCATTGCGCTAGATTTACGTGGCGTGGAAATGCCAGTTCGGAGAATTGTATCGCCCTTAATGTCAATGAGACGGGCGTCCTTGGATAGGAAGTCGTACAGCCAGTTCACCAGGCGCGCATGCTGTGGCTGGTGCGGAATGCAGTCCAGGACCTGGCCGGAGGAAGTTTCGTGGAGCGAACAGCCCAGCTCTTCAAATGCCTCGACGATAAGCGCCACACAAAGTCTGTTGGAGCGAGCGACGATGGTGGAGTCGGTATCGTCAAGCTTAGCGTCCCTAAGGCGCTGATCAGTTGACCATTGCACCTCACCAAAAGCGGACAAGATGTCCTGTGGTAATAGCTGCAGGGTGTTTTTCTCGCAGAAGGTGGGACTGGGTCCTATTACACTCGAGTCCGGGTCTGCTGTATGAATCGCGGGGGACCCAGAAGCCGCAGTTGTTGGAGGTGTATGTTGCGCACCCAGTACATCTGAGAAGCTCGTACTGCCGTCGTGAGAACCAGTGTCGTCCTTCTCGCCGTTTCCATCGCCAGGGTCGTACTCAGCACCGTATAATGCCCGAGAAACACAGTCTACGAATTTCCCGAAAGTGGTCGCGTCCAGCAGTTCCACCTGATCCAGCTTGCAACCAAACTCGTTCTCAACTTCATGACTGATTTCCATGCCCATCAAAGAATCGATTCCAAGATCTGCCATCTCAGAATTGTCTCCTATCTTGCTAGCGTCGACTCCGCAAATGTTAGCGATTAGGCGCTTTAGTTCCTTACGGATGTCTGGGCGCTCCTGAGTTGACCTTGTATGCTTGTTTTGCTTTTTGTGATTGAGAGACATAGGCAAAGGGGCTGTCTCGCTTTGGATAACATCCATCGAACGTGCTTCAGAGGCTGTGTTACCATGCACTTTCTCAAAGGTAGTGTCAGGCTTCGGCCTAAAGGACCCATCCCCTGTCAGCCTGGTCAGTTGCCTGCTCAAGCTCGCCTTTGCGACTCTTCTGTACTGTATGCCTGACAGTACCTCAAGCAGCCTTCCACTTTCTGGATTGAAGACGAACACGTCGGTCATATACGCCTTATCTGACTCCTGATGGTGACGCGCAAAGACATGGTACGTATCGGGGCGCTCATCCTCAGCTGGTTTAGGAGAACGCATAATCATCTCACATCCTGTCGCCAAAAATATGTCTTCTGGGTTTCGGTCCGTCATACAATTGACCCAAAGTCCCGCAACCTGACTGTAGGAATCCGACAGCGGCACGTTCAACCACGTCTCGGCAGAATGGTGAAGCTGTACCATACCAGCGCATTCGTTTCCCCTGCCGACAACGCGCTTCACGCCTTGATAGTATGGGCCATAGTCCACCACCTCACTAAAGGCACGGTATACATTGCGACCTTGCAAGATGTCATCGGCCACGCCCGCAGTATCATGAAGGACGTCAGCGCACGCCGTGTGGCTCACGAGACGTTCGAACCGTGCAAATTCTGCGCGGTAGGATGCGTTTCCCGGTGAATAAAGCTCTATACAACCCTCTACGCAGACTGTATCACTGGCAGTCCTATCGTTAATTGGTGTTGTGACAATTTTCCACGTGCAGCTGCGCCATGACGACTCCAAACCTAAGAGGTCCAGCCATACCTCTCTGGCTGGATCAACACACAGTGCAACATGATTCTGCACGTCTCGCACAGTTGGCCGTAGATTTGCATTACGATCTGAATCTGAAAGCAGGCTAAAGAGCGCCTCGATGGCCATATCTATCTCGACGGTCGCCGGACAGATGGGTGCAGTTTGCACCACGACGTGGCCAGATATCAACGTCCGGTATTTCTCGGAATCGGTGTTGACCCGGAAGCGTGCAAGGCGCCGCTCGGGATCTCGATAGCCTGTAAACGTCCACAAGCCCTGCGGAGCGACATCGACTGAAGCTACCTCTAACCGCTGCTGTGAAAGAATAGCATCTGCGAATGGCTTGAACTCCAGCCAGTGTCGAGTCTTCTCAAACTGATATGGCGGAAGAAGTAGTGGCTTGTATTCATCTGTTTGTACGCTGTGGTGCGCCCAAAATGCGATGCGGACTCCCTCGTTGCAGAGCGAAACAGTAGTGTCTGTGAGACTTTCCATGCCGCCTCTGTTGGTTATATTTAGTGCCTGGAAGTGCATATCAGATGATGAGCCAAGAGCACGGTTGGCCATGACAGTAACGGTCGAGGCAGAGCCAGCTTCCAACCAAATGCATGCAGGGTACTTTTTAGCTAGTCTTTCGACAGCGTGACTGAAGAAGACGGGGCTACGCATGTGGTGGGCGACGAATTCAGGAGAGAATTTATAGGAATCTAGTCTTTCTTCCGCGGCTCTTTCAATTGGAATAACTGGATCGTGGAATTCAAGATCCTGACCAATCTGCTCTAGGGCCGGGAGAAGCGGCTCTACCAGAGTCGAGTGGAAGGCATTCGTCACATGGAGCCATTTACTCTTGATGCGAGAAGATTCAGCCACGGTCGATATGCTCTTCTCGACTGCAGCCATGGCCTCGGAGGATCCTGCAAGAGTGAAGCTTCGGGGTCCGTTATAGCATGCAATGGTGGCTGGGTACTCTCCTTGATAAGTCATGTTGGCCCTCGATAGGAGCGTGTGGACGCTATCTAGGTCTCCCTCTACCGCCATCATCCGTCCAGGGTCGGCTTCCCAAGCATCTCTTACAAGCCTGGCCCGAGCCGCAATTAGCTTGATAGTGTCGGCCAGGGTGAGCACTCCAGAGACGCATAATGCCGTGATCTCTCCGAAACTGTGTCCTACGAGCGCCTCGACCTTGACACCGCTATCTATCCAACTCCTGGCGCATGCGTACTGGAGAGCGAAAAGCATTGTTTGCAGTTTCACCGGGTTTGATACAGGGCTCCTGGAGAAGATATGTGGAAATATCCCATCTAGTCCGAGTGACTTCATGATGGCATCACATTCATCGAGATGCTTTCGCAATAGTTTAACGCTGTCATAGACTTTCCGATCTAGACCGACGAACGTCGACACCTGCCCTCCAAAGCAAAGTATCATCGGCCGTGAGGGTTTTATTTCACTGTGCTCGACCTGATGCGAGGATATCTTCCGGGTTAGCTCAAGTACCGAGTTGCAGCTGAAACTTATGCCGTGGCTGAACGTGCGATTCGATTGGCGGGCAATATTGAACGCAATGTCCGCCAGAGATACCTGATCTTTGCGTCGCTCGACAAACTGTATTAGCTTCTTACAGTAGCCCTCAATGCTTGGTCCACTGAGCCCGGTAATCCAAAAGGGTTGCCGCGCGCAGCTATGGATTGAAAACAAGGAGGCATCGTTATGTTGCATTTGGCGTACGACGATGGACGCATTTGATCCACTGGCGCCGTAATTATTAATCAATGCAACCTTTTGCTCATCAGGCCATTGTCTCAGAGTTGTCGGTACTTCTATCATATCTCCAGAAGACGAGTTTATATGATGACTCAACTTGGAATAGCTAGGCTGCGGTGGGATAAAAGATTCATGCATCAATACAAGAACTTTGATCAGAGATGCAACGCCGGATGTGCTCTCTGTATGACCTATAAGGCCTTTGACGGAACCAATAGGCAGTGGTTTGGTGCGATTGGGGCCCGCTAGCGCTTGGCGGATGCTCTGGTACTCTGCCGGGTCACCCACTGGTGTTCCCGTGCCATGTGCTTCAACTAGTGAGATATCTTGTGGTTTTAGACCTGCTTTGCGTACCACGTCCACGAAGAGCCGGGATAACGAAGGGGCGTTGGGAACAAAAACTGGGGTTGAGTTGTCGTTTTGATAAACAGCCGTGCTAAGTAACGTAGATCAGCTACTGATCTTTCGTCCTAGAGAAAGCATGGCAATGCACTCACCTGGGAATACAGCCTAGGATCCGGTCTCCGTCAGCAAGTGCAGCCTTCATGGGCCTCAGAAACACGCAACCTATGCCCTCTCCACGACAATAGCCATCAGCCAACTCATCGAATGGCTTGCACTGTCCAGTAGGGCTGAGAAACGAGGCGCCTGCGAGATTCTGAAACCACAATGGACTTCCCAACAAATTCACGCCTCCACAGAGGGCAGCGGTACACTCCCCAGACAGCAGTGCTTTACATGCTGTGTGTATAGCAACTGCGGAGCCTGAGCACGCAGTATCAAACGTCATTGCCGGCCCCGTCCAGCCAAAATAGTGCGACACTTTTCCTGCAATGAAGCTCCTCAGCAGTCCAGTCGCGGAGAAAGCACCAGCAGGATGGCATGCTACGTGGTTTTCATAGTCGGTCGAGCAGGTACCTACATACACACCCACGTGCGCATCTTTTTCGTGCCCTAATTCACTAATAGACCGGGAAAACCATCCAGCTGTCTCAGCAGCCTGGTACGCGGCCTGCAGGAATAATCGCTGCTGAGGATCCATTGCTGCGCTCTCGCGCGGACTCTTCTTGAAGAAGCGATGGTCGAAGGCGTCCACATCGCTGACAAAGTTTCCGAACCATTTGTGCTTTTCTCTGGGAGAATCGAGCCGCCAGGGCGTAGAGGAAGCGCCAAAAGGAACGCGAGACGTATCGACTTCGGTATGTTGTGAGAGCCCTGAACGGAGTAGCGCGGAAAACTCATCGACATCATCGGCACCGGCAACTTTGATGGACAAGCCGACAATGGCGACGTCATTGTCGTTGTAGGGGGCTGGCGAGGGCACGGTTGAGGGAGGCCTTGAAACAGTAACGTCAAGCCCATCCACCACCTGTTGGGAAGCTACCAGACCCCGCAAACTTGGTGGGACGCATCTCTCAGAGCTGAAGCTCACCACATTCACATTGCTGCCAGCTCCGCGGCACACAGCACCAAAGGTGTCATGCCAATTTGCCTGTTGCACCAGGAGCGCCCGCAGAGCGTGACTGTGCAACGGGCCATTGCTCAATGGCTCACCGTCAATGTTGGCGTACGCTTCTATGAGCAGGCATGAAGCGTCGGGTAATTGAAGTGCTGCATCTTCGTCACAGAACTGCGCCAGCTCATGGAGAACTCGCTGATGTACTGCCGTGTGGAACCGTCCGTGCAGCCCCAACTCTGGGGCTTTAATTCCAGCAGCGTGGAGACGGTCGAGCAAAGCACTGATGGCTTTTTCCGACGCTGTCACCGTGGTCTTGCGTTCATCGTACAATACAGAAGCATAAGCGTCGTCTTGGAACTCAGCTAGGATACACTTCAGTTGTTCGCCCTGCTCTGGCGTCTGCCATTTTACTGCAAATGATATAGCTCTTCCGTTCTCAGTGTCGAATGCATCAACCGCGGCGCCAATCAAGGTAGCAAGGCGAATCGCAACGGCGCCATAACGTTCGAAATCTTCCCGTGTAAACGAAGTTCCAACTACATATGCACTCAACAATCCTGTGCAAAAGCCCAGTGCCCTCACCTTGCGCCTTCGTAGCTCGTCGAGCCCAGAGTCAATACAATCGTGCTGTTGTCGAATATACGTCTCGAACTGTAGCAGCTGCGTGAGTACAACGAGGGGCACTAGGAGCGTATTAGGTAGGTCTAGATTTTGGGCTTCTTCTTCTTCTTCGGCAGCCTCAAAACCATTTGTGAGCCATTTGTGGAGATCAGTGAGAAGCTTCTTTCCCGGCACGGCGTGCAGCGTGGGTATCCGATCTGTCCATGCGTCCCATGAAGCGGGGAGTTCTGCAAATGCTGCGACGGCCCAGTGCGCCGGCTGACTTTGCAGTGTCGATAGGAGCGTGCGCAGCGTCTCCACTGTTGAGATCGAGGACTGGGGCCCAAAAAGGAGGATGGTGGGGCTTTGGTAGTGGTTGTTGTGGGCCATTGCTTCCGTCTTACTTGTTTTCCAGATGCGCAAGGTTGAAAGAGGTAGAGTCTTAACTCCAAGGAGACTTGGGGGGCGACCGGCGCTTCAAAATTGAAAGGAATTCTCGGTAGCGTTCAGTCAAGAATATTTCAACGCACGCGGGATGATATCATGCGAATGGCGAGGATCGGGGATATGGCCAAATCACAGGTTATCTGGCTCCCAAACTCCTTGTGATTACTACCATCGAAGGGCCTTGTACAATTGACTATGTAGGCCGGTAGGCTGCTAAGCCGAACATACGGTCTCGCCCCCCACCCCCTGCTTCAGAAGTCAGCCTTGAATGATTGGTGCCGGGGGGTTAGGGGTTACGGGGCGGAGGAGCACAAGTTAGATCCAATGGTCTTATCATGGGCTATTCATGAATCAAGCCCGGATCTGCTTCCCATAGCTATCCGCACTCCCCCTGATCCCGCAATCCTTGGGGTTTAGCCTGTAGATTGATGTCCAAGTTCCGCAGGGAGTGGGGACGAAGGAGTAAGGAAAAGATAGATGGGGGGACGGCGGATCGGCTTACGTTGGATCGAGTCATACAAGTAATTAACAACAAGTAATTAACAGTAACGGAAGGATCCGCCTTTCCGTCCGGTATTGAAAAAGTAGCAGAGATTTCCATACTTACTCGATTTGGAGTCTACTGTGTAGTCATCCAGCAGGTCACCTTGAGATGTTTCCGGTGGAGAGGAACGAAGGGTACGGGTGTTAAGGCTTTTCCCTCTTGGTGAGAGGTTCTTGTCTGGGGAATGTAAGGCACTTATTCTGAGATGTATTGACGCCAACCCCAGGCTTGCCAGCATTCAGCTCGTCGAATAGCTGTCCCCCGCAAGCGCAAAGCAAACTCTCACCTGTACCTCCTCGACCATCTTCTGAACGTCAAAATCCCAAATTACCTTGAACCGTTCATTCAATTCCGTCTTCATCTTCTCCGGATCATCACGGCTCCCAGCATACTCCCACTCGTAGATCTGGCCGGCCTCGTGCGAACTCTCAACAAGCCACTGCGTGCGCTTATACCGTGTATCGCTGTATGCCTGGAGCGCTGCAGCGAGATACTTCGTCTTCAAGTCCTCTAGATAATTTACCTTGTCTACCCTGTCGGCATTTCCTGCCTCGGCAGCTTCCAACTTCTCAATCACCTTCTCGACCGTGGCAACTATCGCCAGCGCGTCTTCGACGCCAAATCCAGCTCCCGCCCCGTGGTGTGGCGCGCAAGCATGCGCTGCATCACCCGCTATACCAACTCGCCCGTCTTTCGCCGCGTACCAGGGCGAAGGATGCTCATACATGTCGAAGATGCCCCACACGGGCGGCTCCTCGGGAAACAAGTTTGCGAGGCCGCGAATAGCAGGCCCCCAGCCTTCCAACGCGGTGAGAATGTCTGAGCGCCGGCCTGGAAGCGTAGAGCGTGAGGCGTCTGGCCAAGGGAGGGGGTCCGTGTGGAAGAAGGCGATGTTGAGGAGGGAGTTGTTCACGGGGTAGGTCATGACGTGAGCACCGGGCCCCACGTGCATGCATTGGTTGTTTGCTTTGTACGCTCCTATTGCGGCTTCGCCGGCGGAGAGGGGCACTAGAGTGCGATAGGATCTCTTATGCGTGTAGGTTGGGAGAATGGCCTCGGGTGCTGCGTCTGCGAGGAGTTGGGCGCGCACGCGGCTGCGAAAGCCGTCACAGCCGATGAGGGCATCAGCTGTAGCGGATGTACCGTCGGCGAAGTGAAGTCTGATGAGGCCTGGAGAAGGTGATGGGTCTATGTAGGAGGTGAGTTCTTTGTTGAAGTGGGCCACGTTGGGGGGCAGAGTGGAGGCGAGCTGGTCGAGGAACTGGGCGCGGAGGCAGCCCCAGAATGAGAGTTGGTGGTTCTCGCGCGTGAAGAGGAGCTCGCAGCTGTTACCCTCTGGGTCGCCGATGGCCGTGGCAGTGTCGTGCTTGGTATGATATCCGTCCCAGTAGTTGTCAAATGGTCTTTTGTTTGGCACTCCCACGCGCTTCATGGCCTCGATGACTGCGGGACTCAAGCGTGTCATGCATTCTCGTGCGCTGCCTGTAAAGGCAAATCCTGCGCCAATCTCGTGGAAGTTGGGAGCCCGCTCGTAGATGGCGACTTGAACGCCACGGTGTAGGAGGCCATGGGCGAGGGCCACACCCACGATTCCGCCGCCTACTATGGCTACAGTGAATTTGGTGGGTTCTGCGTGAATTGCTGCCTCCCCGTCCCCCCGTGCGACGTTCTCCACGGATGGTTCAGCCGAGCTGTTCATTCTGAAAGGGTTGGGGTAGAGTGACAGGCTGCATGCTACAGTAAAATCTCATCTAGCATAATATCCTTATGAACTTGCTGCTTCTTCTTGGTAGGGCGTTTATTAGGGGCCCATCCCTGTACTAAAAAAAGGCAAAAATTAGTAACTAAAAAAGGCGAGTTAGCCCTTAATACTAAAATATTATTAAAATTATAAGTATAAAATACCTGTGAGTACGTCTTTAGCTAAGGGCGTTACTTTAAAATCTAAATTAGTGTTAATACTATAACTAATTTTACTAATTAATTGCGAAGAAGAAGACACTTTAATAACCCTGCTAGGATAAAGGGCCTAATCTAGCCCCTCATTCTTATGGAAGGATTCTTATAGCTAGTTATAAACACCCTACTAAGAAACCAAGAAGCATATTTGTTATTATTACTGTACAAGCGAATTCGTTACCGTACGAATACCTGCATGCCATTTCCGTTTAAGCGGTTTCCTGCTCGGTACTACATTATGCAGATTGCTGAGCTGAAGAAAACCTACCCAGTTGGCAACTGCCAAGTGCTAAAATTCGGCGAAAGATTGGTGTGTGTTTGGAAATGCTTATTATCGATGGACAGAAGTAATAGACACCCCCTTGTCCCTACAAGGGATTTGAATAAGCTTAACATGGGGCTTTTTGTGTAAGAGTAGGGGGTTTTGTATTAAAAGAACCAATCATTTACCCTTAATTGGTCTTAGTTCTAGCAGGGGGGGTGTCTATTACTTCTGTCCGTCGATAGTACTCTTGCCTGCACTTAATTAATTGTCGGTGTGTGCAGAGGGGGCGGAAAGTTGATTATCCGTAGGTCAAGGGGACAGAATTGCCGGTTGCTTCAAGCTTCTGCAAAGCGTCAGCATCCCGGACCCAAAGGCTCGGCATTACACCCAGATGTCATCAACTTCGACTTTGGGAAGCTTGCGCCATGAGATCATCACGGTATAGAGGTATTACTCGAAGAACACGACGTTTGATTGCACCAGAAAGGGCTCCTGCTAACCGCTAATATGCATCAGCCTGCCTGGTTAGCAGCAGCGTTACTGATGTTCACAGCGACATTCTCAATCGAGCATCCCATGCGGGGCACGAAGGTCTCGTTGAAGACACCCCATATCCACTCCAATGCCCCTGGTTGGCCGTTGTTGATCTCAGAGACATGACCGCCGACTGCATTGCGTTGGTACGTGACGTCGGCTCCAGAAGCGCAATACTTGTCCACCAATGCGTCCGTCTCTTTGACGGGGCAATATGTATCTCCAATGGCCTTGTACACATAGAGCGGTATATCGGGGACCCCATGCGTGCCCAGCACCGTGTCGCGCGCGTAGATGCGCTGCATGACTGGCGAGCTGTATACATCCTCCAGGCCATTGATGAAGTACTTGTAGATGTCCTTGAAGGCAAAGTACGACGTTGCTTGGCCCAGCGTCCTGTTGTACGTGGCAAGGAAATCCGCCGCCGTAGCCGGCACAAGACGACTCTCGAAATAAACACGCGCCTCAGGGTATTCGGCCATCAGACCGAGAATGACGCTGACCAAGTCGCCCGCGATGGCTGTGCCATTGAAGTTTGCCAAATCGGCCGACATGTTGGCTACCACACCGCCGATGGCCGCGCCCGCGATGTGCAGCTCAGGGGCATACTGCACCTGCAACTCTGCAGCTGCTCCGGTAGCATACGAGCCCCCGCTATATCCCCATAACGCGAGATTGATGTCGGCTGGTTCGAGAAGCAGTGTCTGCCTTGCCAGGCTGAGGACGGCGCGTTGTGCATCCAGCGTCGCATGGCCAGACTGAACTTTGGCGCCGAATGCAGCCTTCGGTCCTTCGTAGTCCGGCGTGTTGATAAACCAGCCGTTTCCCAGCAGCATGCTCAGGAGTGCCGTGTCAGAATCGATGCCGAGGCTGGGGACCGACTGCGCGAGAGCGTAGTACAGGCCGAACGATGGGCTCGAGTTGACATTGGCGGAGTCGTAGGCAAACTGGTACGACAGTAATGCCTTGCGGCCGGACGGTGAGTGATACTCTGTTTTGGGGACGAACAGGGTCGTCACCGCCCATGATGGCTGATAATGCGAGTCGGTGGTGCGATAGAGGATATGATAGGCAGCAGAAGCATTGCCGACGACGACCGATGTCAGATTGCCTGGCGCAGTGCGGAGACGGAGGATGGTGCCTGGCGTTGACCACTCCCAACCCGTAGGCGCTGTGTACCACGGGTCCTGGCTCGGCGGTAGAACCTGTGACGCCGCTGCAGAAGCTGCAGTGAGACAAGCGGCGAGGACGAGGGCCCAAAGATGCATGCGAAGCTGGAGTGACAACATGGCAGGGCGAAGAGGGGGCCGCGACCAGATTGTCGGATCGGTTATATTGGTCTTGTTTTGGGTTGGATGCAACGAATGGCATACACGGGAGGTTGTGCATGGAGAAGTTATATAGCGACCATGTATTCTCAATGTTGCGAGTTACGTAAAAGGCAGGTTCAATGATACGTTTAGGTCAAGCATTTGAATTGGCATTTTAACCGGCAGCCCTCCACATCCTTTTGGGGATACATGCCATTTTGCGTGCGGCGCAGCGCCACTAATACATCCTCGCCAACAAGCATACCCTGTAGCCCAGTTGGTTTTTGAGAGCCATCTACCTCATCCTTCTCGTTCTTTTTTGCCACTCCTCTCCATCGTAAACATGTCCGGTGCCAGAGAGATCACCTTCAAGGCCACCGACTTCCTGCCGGGTAGCATAGACGAGAGCACGCACAAGCTCAACGAGAGGCTTGAGAAGTCAACAGCCACCTCTCCCAGATGGTACGAGGTGGGAGCAGGCGAGTTTCGACGCCAGGTGTATGCAGGGGAGACTCAATTTCCTGTCCCGCCTCTCCTCCCCAGAGCACAGGACTTCAACGTACCCTCCCGCGATCCTGGCCGCGAAGTCCCGATCCGGTTCTACACGCCCGACAATGGCGAGCCCAGTCGAGGGGTCTATCTGTACCTCCACGGAGGCGGCTTCGTCATGGGCTCGCATAGGGAGTGAGTTGGCCGTAGAACTCGGCCAGAGCTAGCAGCTAATGTACGCTTTCCACAGTGCAGATGAGATGCTCAAGGCCTTTTCAAACACGCACCGGATGACGGCCATGTCAGTGGGCTACCGCCTTGCGCCAGAGGATCCATTTCCGGCGGGTTTGAATGACTGCGTGGACGTAGCCGAATATCTCGTGGACAACGCCCAGTCCGTATTCAGCACACCACTACGCGTCATCGGCGGCGCGTCAGCAGGCGGGAACTATGCAGCCGTTGTGACGCTCCACCTAATGCGCTCCCGCCCGCAGTACCGACCTGACGCAGTGTTGCTGATTAACGGTATATTCGACCTGACGCTGAACATGCCCAGCACAATAGAGAGCAGACCATCTGTCATTGTCGACCGCCCAATGATAGACAAGTTTGTCGAGGCGTACACGGCTGGAGCGAGCATCGAAGCGCGGCGGAACCCCCTGATATCACCGCTCTACGACCACCTGCAGAAACTCGCGGCCGAATCGCCCTTTGGGACGCTCCCCCCAGCCCTGTTCACGTGCGGCACAGGGGACCCGCTGCTGGACGATTCGCTGCTGATGAGCATCAAGTGGAATGGAACGGGCAGCGAAGCCGTGCTCAAGCTGTATCCCGGAGCCCCGCACATGTTCTCAGCCTTCAAGGGGGTAAAGGTGGCCGATGATACGGCTGCAGATACGGCTGCCTTTTTGAAGGAGAAGTTGGGGGGTTGACTTGTCAGACGCCAGGTTCATAGTGGCCAATAGGGGAATGAGGAATCCGGCCCCAGTGCTCGCTTGCTCCGTGCACCGCGTGGGGTTTACGTGACGTGGTATTGTATCCGAGTTTCAGGGTCAGTTAAGCTCCCGCCAAGGTGTCCAATACATGTATCTTTCTTTGCAGGAGGCCCACTCTTCTAAATACACAGTAGTTACATACACACCAAAAGGCAAACTCAAACAACATGCTGCTAGTGGGTGTGGTGATCATGCAATCGCAGAAAGAATCCGGAAATAATATCAAGGCAAATCCAGCTGCCTAAATGCTGTGTGACAAGCTGCAGGCAGTGAACCCAATGGTAATAGTTCGGGGGTCCCAATCTTCCCCTTCACACAACACCTTCTTGGTCTTCAACCATTCTAGGTCTTGATAAAGACCTGCGTTTCTTCACCATGCCACCTACGAATCACGCCGTCATCCTCTCAGGTGCCACACAACCCCTCGCCGTCCAAGAAACGCCTTATACTCCGCCAGGCCCCCATGAGCTCGTCATCAAAACCTACGCCGTCGCCATCAACGCCGTCGACGCCTACAAACAACTTCTCGGCGAAACCTTCTTACCCTACATCAAGCTCCCTTGCGTTCCTGGCAATGACGTCGCCGGCGAAGTCGTTGAAGTTGGCAGTGCCGTCACGCGCTTCCATACAGGAGACCGTGTATGTGCGGAAGCAGCCGGAACCGCAGACTTTGGGAACCGCCAGCCCGAGGGCCCGTTCCAGGAGTACGTCGTGCTGCGGGAGCATTTGACGGCGCGCATTCCGGACGGGGTCGCATATGAGCAGGCTGCTGTTGTGCCGTTGGGGTTTAGCACCGCAGCATATGGGCTTTTTCACAAGAGCACCTTGGGGCTAGATGTGCCAAGTTTGAAGGCGGATAGCAAAGCCAAGGCACTGCTGATTACTTCCGGTGCATCGAGTGTGGGCGCGAATGCCATACAGCTTGCGGTTGCGGCCGGCTATGATGTTTATACGACTGCATCGCCCAAGAACTTTGAGCTCGTGAAGCGGTTGGGCGCCAAGGATGTGTTTGACTATCACGAGGAGGATGTTGCTGAGAAGCTTATTGCTTCTCTCGAGGGCCAGAAGCTTGTGGGAGCGCTGGCAATTAATTCAGGCGGTGTTGCCTTGGCTGGGAAGGTGTTGAACCACACGGACAGTGTGAAGTTTATTGCCGATGCAGGTCCACCGCCGCCCGAGGGCTACCCGGATGGCATCCAGTCCAAGTTCTTCATTCCAGATGACCTTGGCGATGCAGATTCTGTAGTCGCTCGCATCTGGCGCGACTTCCTGCCACAGGCGCTTGTCGAGGGGTCGTTTGTACCGGAACCCGAGCCATTGGTCGTGGGCAAGGGCTTGGAGGCTATCCAAGGGGCATATGACAGAGTTCTGAAGCCCGTTTCAGCTCAGAAGATTGTGGTCACCTTCTAGCCGCACAATAGAGAAGCCACGGGGTACGGGACCAGAGACACTCAGTCTGTTCTTCAAAAGGTTATATATATGTATCTATGAACGATGTAGCCTCTTAAAAGCCGCAAAAAAAGCTATACTTGCTCCGTCTCCATTTGCAGTCTTCATTCACTAACCTCTCTCTACTTCACCCGATTTCTCCCCTTCTACATCTACCTCGGCCTTTCCCGCCTCAACCCTTACTTGTCTTATGCTCTGTAATCCCAACCCCCACGCAAACACAAAGGCAACGGCCGCCAAAGAGGCCGATAGATACATGACACGATCAAAGCTTATCGAACACGCCATCAACACGCCTTGCAGCTGCTTCCCCTGAACGCGTTCGCGGACTGCCCTCGCACCGCCTGCGACAACAGTCGAAGCATCTACTCCGGGGGCATATCTTGGTATCAGACTTTGCATGCTGTTGCTGAAGATACTTTGTGCGACAGTGACCCATAAGGCGGCGCCAAAGTATTGTGTCAAGATAAGAATGGCCATTGCAGAGGGGATTTTGGGCCGAGGAATGAGGCATTGGAAAGATATAAAGGGCTGAAGATTGGGCGTTAGCGGACACTCTGGGGATGAATAAAGTTGGGAAGGAAGGACAACGTGCCATCTGTACCACGCTACCAACCCCGACACCATAGATGATCTGAAAGCCAATCCAGCGGCCCGCATTCGAGGAGACTTTGAGGGTAGAAAGAAGGCCAGCTCCAATGGAAGCTAGCATGGTGCCGAATAAAGCTGATGGCAGACAGTAGCCTATCCTCTGTGCTGCACAGGTCAGCGCCACGGTAACCCCTGGAAGCACAAGAAAAGAAAAAAACTCACCCATACCACCGCTAATGAGCAGAACGATGACCTGGCTCACAAACATCGGTATGTTATGTACTCCACTCATCAACGGCGAGTCCCCCTTTATTGTTTGCAACCAGATTGGAAGATAGTAAGCCACCGTGAACATGGTGCCCAAGAAACACGACATCATGAGCGCCGAACTCCACACCAACTTCAGCTGCAAGATGCTAAACGGCACCATTGCCGCCTCACCACAATACCATTCCCGTGTGAAGAAGACGACAAAGGTAGCAAAGGCCCCGCAAAGTAGACCGATAACCACGGCGCTGTCCCAGCCATACTGGTTCCCGCCGAATTCGAGAGCGAAAAAGAACATGGTGGCCGCAGGCGCGAAGAGAGCAAACCCAAGGAGATCGAGTGAGTATATCGCATTCCTAAGCACAATGCGTGGGGGCGCCTTGGGTACCTGCTCAGGAATAGTTATAAGTGCCAGCAACGTGGCAGTGACGGCGCCGACGGGGAGGTTGATGTAGAAGCCTATATAAGTCAGTAACTAAGTATCCGACATGTAGATTCTCTCCTAGTGCTCAAATAATCAACAATCGCAAGGTAGAAAGGACTCACACCACCGCCAAGTCACTCTCTCCGTCAATGCTCCGCCGAGTAATGGTCCACCCGCTACACCCACCTGCCCCACACCAACCAGCAAGGCCTGCAAAATAGGCAGTCTACTTGGAATCACGCAGCTAGACCAAATAACCAGCGCGCCGTTCATCAGGCCGGATGATCCGAGGCCTGCGACGGCCCGGCCAACGATGAACATTGGGGACGATTGGGCGGCGCCACATAGTGCAGATCCGATTTGGAAGACGGCGAAGAAGGAGAGAAAGGTCCACTATTCATCTTCAATCAGTAGGAAGAATGGTGGTGAGGTTGGAATCATGCAGTGTCATCCACAAGACAGACGTACTTTCGTGCTAAAGTGCATGTATATCTTTCCAGTGAGTGGTTGGAAGGCGGCATTCGCTAATTGGTACGCGCTACCGTACCAGCCCACATCTGAAAGGGAGTGAAAATCCGTCGTGATCTGAGGTATAGCCTATTCTTGGCGTCAGAAAATATTCTTTTATTGTCGTATGGGCATGCGTCTGGGAAGCTTAGGGTACGTACCGTAGCAACGATCGATGTATCGAGCATCACTAGGAAAAATGCTAGGGTAACAGCCACGAGCACCGTGACTAGCTTGGGCCCGCTAAGATACTTGTGCTCCCGATTCGCAGGCTCCGCTGCCGAGACGTCGCTTTTCTCTGGGACTCCCATTACATGCGTACAAACAGTGTCTCGGCCACGCCTCGTTTCGGGGTAGAATTGAGAAAGGTAATGCGGATAGTTAGTCGTTTCTTTCAGAGTTGAACTTGATGCCTTCTTCTAGACTGGGCATGCGTGCGGACTCCAAAACGGCCAGTCCCCATCGATACGGCAAAACCATCGACGGACAAGGCTCCGATGTAAAGCTACACTGCTATCGAATGATAGCACAAGCAGGCCATTAGAGTCGCTCATCTGCAACATTGTGAGTGGAATGGGTGGTCAGCACGACAAAGCTGCCGAAGTTGCCGGGGTCCATGGTGGGGGGCTTGATCCCTGCCTTGAAACCCTGCTGTCCGGTTATGTCTTTCTCAGCCTTGTCCGTTCTTGTATTGTTGCGATTTAAAATACCGTGCCGGAAAACTGTATAGGTAGCCGAGGACGTCACAGAGACAAAGTAGTGCATTAGCAGGATTTCTATCGTGCATACAAAACAACACGCATCCCAGAACATCTGGAGGGAATCTGCATTGCAGAGCTGCCATTATGGGAAACGATACACAAAAAGAAAATTCCAACCTTTACCAAGATGCCATATCGCAGTTCCCGTTTTTGAATGGATATACCCACCTCCTCCGCGTCTTCGAATGCAGTCAGAACACACAACGGGGTCATATCGTCTCTGAGGTTCAAAGTGCATTCGATCGGATCAAAGAAAAAATACCATGGCTAGGTGGCCACGTAGCCACGATCAACGGCGCAGTGCAAAGCGTTCCCTGGCCGTCCGATTCACCCCCAAACTGCGTGCTACGAAAAGATGCAGATCATGTCCTGCCTTCGTTCTCAGATCTCATGGCAGCGGGTGGCCCGTTATCCATGTTCCCAGGTGAACATATCGTCCCATGCCCAGGGCTTCCAGCACCGCATGGCATCACTGGGCGTCCAGTGCCCGTTACCATTCTATCAGTCATTTTCTTCAGGGGTGGCCTCCACGTGCTCACCAGTCTACACCACCAGATCGGGGATGCCACCGCAATAAGCACCCTATGGAACTTGCTCGCGGCGGTCATGAACGGCGGCCCAGATCCCATACCGAATGAAACAGTAGTGCAGGCGAATCGCGATCGCACGCGCATCATTCCACTACTTGGACCAGATGAACCAGCGAAGGACTACAGCCACTTACTTCGACCAGAAGGCTTCGCCCCTAAACCACCACCTCCCACAATCTGGTGTGTCTTTCGTGTACCGCTGGCGACGCTCCCAGAGATCAAGGAGCTCGTCGGCGGTCCAAATTCGCCCGGGTGGGACCCAGATATACCGTACATCTCGCGCAATGATGCGCTCAGCGCCTTCGCATGGCAGCGCATCAGCATCGCCAGACTGGCAAATGGCCGCCGGCCTGAGCAGAGCTCCAAATTCGGCCGTGCAGTGGACGTACGTGGAGCTGTTAGAGTGCCAGATACGTATATGGGGCAAATGATTGGACACGCCGCCACTCGTCTGCTTCTTGGTGAAGTAGCTACGGCACCCCTAGCGCGTCTTGCATGCGCGTTACGACGCACTCTCGACGATGCAACGACAGAGTGGGCAGTTCGAAGCTATGCGACATTTGTGGCAACACATGATAAAGATACATTAATGTATGGTGGTGTGTACAATCCTGATGTGGACATCGGCGCGTCGTCTATGTTCCGCATAGAGGAAGGGTATCGTCCAATTCGACTGGGAATCCTAGGCCAGTCGAAGATGTTTCGGAAGCCAGACGTTGCACCTATTCCGGGGTGCATGTATTTCTTTCCATCCGATAACGAGCGGGACATGCAGCTTGTTTTGTGCATGACGCGCGAGGATCTGACTCGGTTGGTGAAGGACACGGAATGGAGTAGGTACATTGAATGCGTTGACGTTGACCGTGCGAGGGACGTTCGAGCTGCGAAACTGTAGAGTATCAGGGAAAATCTCGCGGTTCCAAATCGCATATGACTTGTCATCATATACTTCGTACTTCGGTGTCGCGAGGTTTGTCTACACGCACCGGCCCCCAAACTAGCGGGAACTAGGAGCTAGGACTCGGTACCCTCTTCTGTAACTTATCAATCCATCAACCAATCCAAATCAGGCGGCTAATTGTTTGTGAGCCCGTGCGGGCAATATGCGAACCCCCTTCAAATGAAAGTGAATTTGATCCTCACAGAGTATCACTACCCTGGGTATCGACACAGGTGGAGGGGGGTACCCTGGTAACGACCCCCTTCAAATATGAATCAAATCTCGGGTGGAGAGCTACGCCCCCAGCATGGCGGTCGAGGATCCCCTGAAATTCTCCGCTGTCCTATTGGTTGGGGACTCTGACGCTGCCACACTCCCGCATCACTCGAGTAGTCGATCCGTGATCAGCCATCCTATAAACCCCCACCTGCCCCTTCAGAGAGAGGCTGCAATGCAGGATAGATTAAAACTGTCGCCTTCGTCAGCTCAGGATTCAATTCCCGAATGCGCCGTCCAGGTTGACACCAACGAGGCGCACTGCCTGTGCCAGATTGCCCTTATTCACTACCAAGTGAACACTAGTCCCGAACTCTTAACGCGCGATCTCACTCGAAATCTGCTATCCTTCTTCCGCGCTTACTCATCAGCTTCGCGGAGAACCATCTCAAAAAACACGCACCGAGAGAACTCTGAACTCCATCGTGCGAGTCGCTGGGGGATACATTTATGGCGTTCCACGTATTGGACCGAACGGAAAATGCGTCTGGATGGCTCCTAACCGTCATCCTCACGCCGTTATGCATCTTCGCCACAGTCTTGCGTTTCATGGCTACCAAGCGCAGTGGACGCACGTTCGGTTGGGAGGACTTCTGGGCACTCCTCGGCTTGATCTTCTACATACCCTATGCAGTATATATGCTGATGCGTAAGTGTCTTCCTCCGAAGGAGAAGCGAGGGTAACTGACCGCATCTCCGCAGTCCTCACGGAAGCAAATGGCCGCAGCGCTCTTATGTTCATCAAGCAAGAACCCAAGGAGTGGATCACCGTGGCGAAGTACGGCCTGATGATGAACGCTCTGTTCGGGTTTCAGCAAACCTTTGTCAAGTACAGCCTGCTTGCGCTGTATTACCGCACTTTCTGGATTAATCGCACATTTATAAAGATGGTTTGGGTAATTGCTGTTATCCAGGGTATGTGGGGCATTGTCGTTCTACTCTGCCATATTTTCACCTGTGTCCCCGTCAGGAAGAGCTGGTATCCACAAGTCCCGGGCACTTGTATCGATCTGAACTTGTTCTTCTCGATAACCGAGCCCATCAACTCGGCGATTGATTTTGTCATGGCTGGCATGGCCATCTTCATTCTCTGGAAGCTTTCGTTCCATCGGAACACGAGGCGAGTCTGGGGATTTACGTTCCTGTTTGCCCTGGGTGCTTTGTAAGCCCTACCATAACCCCAAATGGAGCCCAGGAGACTAAAACTTCACAGTTCTGGCATCATCGGGATCATCAAGACCGTCGAAGCCCAGGGCTCTGCCAGTAAGTCCTCACCCAGCTACGCCACCCTCATGTTTCCCCAGACTCGACATCAACTAACCTCTGCCGTAGAACGCAACTACCACTCCGTAACCTGGAACCTGGTCCAGATGGCCACCAGCATAATCTGCTGTTGCGCACCCATTTACCGCTCCATCATGCCCACGTTCTCGTTCTTCGACTCGCTCGGCTCCTGGACCTCGCAAATCTTCCGCAGCACCGGCTCGCGCTCCAAGACATCTGTACACACCGGCGGAAACAGCACGCACAGCATGAGATCCAAGGGTTCTCCGAAAGGCTCCGCAGGGTACCAGGAGAGGAGTGCGGAGTTTAATAAACATGGCGCGCCGTGGGAGAAGATTGGCGAGGGGGCAAGTGATAGGGAAGTGGCATGGACAGAGATTATGGTTAATGATGAGGGTCGGTCTGAGAGGGACGGAATTCCAATGCAGACAGTAAAAGTTGGACGAACGGTAGAGGTGGTGGAGAGCTAGACTTTAGGAAGCTCCAGAATAAAAAGAGGAGGGAACATGTATTGACGCTGGCCGCTACGTCCATTTTTTGAGGAATGAAGAGATTAGAGAGGCGCCCTGCAGACCCTCCAATTGTGAGAACAAACCAACTATTTCCATAACCTAGTCTCCTCGCCGCATTGCAACTGGAAATTGACCCGAATAACATATTTCGAAATCGACAATTACACAGGATAGTAACTATAGCATCCTTCCAATTCCTAAATCCTGCACAATCTAAAACAAATGACGTAAAAACAGACAGAACAACAACAGAAGTAATGAGATTGTCTTAGACTAAGACTTGCATACTGTGTAAGGTGTCGTTTTTAGATAAGTTATTAGCATCTCCTTAGTGCCCGCATCAACCTCAATCTGCGGTTGTAGTCCCTACCAGTCCCTACATACTCACATACTCGCTTGGATAAAGGCAGAGCTATAACTGTCAGTTGTTAGGCTGGGAAAATGTGCAAAGTGATAAGCCAGGGCGAGCTTCTCCACTATGCGGCGTAGCAGTGCTTTTTGAGGGATTAATGTACAATGTATTAAAGGGGCGCAGCTAGCACGTGTCACGGACTACTAGCGTAATAGGTTAGGACCTGCTCGTTCAGTAATGCTGGTCATCTCAACCAGCTGCCTGAACTCTCCTGTTTGTCTGGGGCGAAGCTGAGCTGCCCACCACACCCCTTCAGCTCACGTGACCAGATACTTACCCTGAGCATCCCCTACACCGATGAAGACACGGCGCAAGCGTTCGCTTTCCTGTTACCCGTATAGTTCTTTACACCCATAGCTTGTGTTACATGGTAAACATGGCAGGGAGTCCCAGTCCCCATACAATCGACAAGTCGTGTACTGATGCCCACTGCTGCTGCTCACCCACCCTCTGGTAGACTAACTATGTACAGGGGGGGGGACACATCGCGTCGTACCCCTGCAGTTGCATTTTTCTAAGCAGCGAATAATACAATTGGAAGAGACGGAGATGTAGCGTATAGCTAACGTTGATTTGATACATACTAATGCGTATACTACTGCGTACGACCCGATGTGTCCCCCCCTGTAGTAGGCAAGCCTTCGCCAAGGAAAATAAGCCTACTAAGACTCAAGTCTCAGCCTCGGGGCCCGTCCCGTTCAAACTTTATACAGAGGTCTAACCACATTCCGTAGGTATTCTGGTTCGCGTCCTGCCGCCCCATGTACCTAGGCTAGGCCTGATTGGTGTACTATGTATATTGAAGCGATACTAACGATTACCATGATTATTGCTTGCTGACAGCCTATACCAATACGTCTCGGCAATTCAGCAGTCACCCTCCATTCGCGCAAGAACTCGTAAAAGCATCGATCTGCAACGGATGATTCCATATTACTGTACACACGCACATCAACCCCAGCAATCCTAAGCCTGAGCCAGCAAAAACCCGCCAAACTGAAGATTCTGGAACACCCCGCTCGGGTCGAATCTGCGCGCGATGCCCTGCAATCTCTGCAACACGTCCTCACCGTAGCTTCGCAGCGGACTCTGGGTGTCGGCCGCACGATCTAGCTCTTTGGAAGCCTTAAATTCTTCCAAGCTAGCTAGAAGCTTGACGAATAGGCTTGTGTTCTGCGAGGGACAAGCATGCGATGCTGCCACTGCTACAAAGGGAAGGGCCAAACAACATATCGCAATACGGTTTTACAAAACCCTGGTACGTGTATTGTGTGATGAGCACAAGATATAGAGCGAAAGCACGATGGTATATGATATTAAAGTAGCCAAGGCATGTAGGAAATCCCCTGTATGGACGTTGAGCCGTTGCATCATTGGGGGCCGGTCCAGTTCAAGACGCTTCCTCCCGCCCAGCCCCTCCGCCCCCGGCGCCTCCCGGCCCCCTGTTACATCCCTTACACGTACAGGAACTATACTTTGGCGGCTTCTATGACGCTTTCGGACACACCATCCTGAGAAAGGTAGACTTTCGTGACCGTCAATCCCGCCTTGTCAATGATGTCACGCCAAGTCTTCTCAGATCTCTCCGCTACTCCGCACAATGCCATCATGTTCAAATCCTGTATAGAAACCCATTGGCCGGCCCCGGACTCAGGCATGATCTGCTTCATGCAGCAGAAGCACGGAATATCCGGGCTTCATAGCGTCGCCTAGATGACGGAGGACCTTGACGCATTCTTCGTCAGGCCAGTTGTGCAGACATTGGCGGATGTAGTAAGCCTTTGCATCTGCGCAGGTGTTAGCCAGCGTTTATTTTAATTTTAATCTTTCCTATTTTATGCGTTCCTCGCGGAACCGCGAGTGGGGTCCTCGAACCTTTAATAGGCTGTTCGGTAAAGAAGTCGTGCACTTGGAACTTTATGCCCTCGGCCGGCGGGGCTCGATCAATGGACATGGGAAGATCTTGGACGATAATCTTGCCAGGAAGCTGGGGGAAATCTTTCCTAAGCGCAACCGCCCTCTGTCCATATCCACCACCGACATCAACAAACATAATTGGGCTGATGCTCTCCTGGAAGGAATCTACCAATTTCTCCTTCACAGGGTAGAGGTGCTGCAACATAGCGTGACCCTCACCCCAAGAACTCATTAGCACTCCAAATCCCTGGCCGGCGGTTGGATTCTGCATAAGAATGCCTAGAAGATCCGTATCCGGGCGATCGAACGCCCGTTGAACAGCGGTATTTTTGGGGTCGGTCGGGTTCTGGTAGTTGAGAGCCTTGAGTGTGCCCGGGAGCGCCTGGTAGGTAGCGTCCAGGAATTCGGCGCTGTTTGGGTAAATATCGCTGCCTTTCCGAGAGTACGAATGGATGTTTGCGAGTACTCACCAGCTTGTGACTGCCTTTCCGAAGTCGGGTTTGGCAAGGGTCGAGAAAGACGATGCGAGTGTGTATAAGTCGAGAGAGGCTTCTTTAACGGCGCCAAATGCAGCCAGACCACTCACAACGCGTTCTATGGGGTTGCTCAGTGTGATGGGCAAGCGGGTATGGGCGTTTGCATACTCAGTAGAACCTCATCAGCACCAGTTGATTGAACCAGCGAGGCCAGAGACACAGGTGGCTGGCCTGCCTGTGGAATCATTGAAAACAAGCCGAGGTCAAGGGCAATCTTGACCAAGGTCCTCTCCACCGGGTACGAGAGCAACAATCGAACCACGGTCTCTGTGGGCTGCTCCAGAGCTAGAGCGGCCTTTTTGCTCGCCTCATGAAGCTTGACGCGGAGCTCCGCGTTCAAATCGGTCGGCGGCGCCTCTGCGACAGCCTCGAGCGCTGCAAGAAGTTGTTCAGGAGATATATCACCCATGTTGAGGAACGGAATGTGCGGTGGTTTCCGAAGTTGGCAACTTTGAGGCGGGAAGGAGCACTTGAGGCTACAACATTGATGAGTTGACGATGGGTTGGGGTTACATAAGCAAGCAAATACATTCAATGCTGATACCTATGTAGAATAGATACATGGCGGTTACACAGACTATGTCACCTGATACCAAGGTAATTACATACCTAGGTACCTACATAGGTACATACATATGTCCTAACTACCCCACCAACATGCATGACGAAGAATAAGGCAAACAAACAAACTACAACCCCACTTTCCGTGCAAGGCAGACCAGTTTACCTCGCCGGATAACAGCGCCTTGCTTGCATTCGTCATGTGACTGGCGAATCAGTGCCAGGTTTTTCTCTACTTGGGCAGCATCCTTCAAACCCGTCGTGGTGAACTCCTCGATGGTTGTCAGCCACCTAGATGGGTCGAGTGGGTTAGCATTGTTGATGTAGCCGGTTGATCTCACACGTACATCTCGTAAAAGTATCTCAACAAATGCGGCGGATCATGATGCCTCTCCATGTTCGTATCCAAAAACCCGTGTTGCTGCAGTCGCTCGGGCAAGTGGACCAGCCAGCTGCACGCAGTCAATCAAGAGAGGGCACATGGATACATGTCTGTCTGTACGTACTCATCACTTCCCCGGTGAGATTTGGATCCCTGTTCGATATACTGCACCAGCTGATCCATGGCCGGTGTGGGCGTCGCTGCATCTGCCTTCAATATCGCGTTGTCCGTGTTGTTCACCTCTTCCCATTGTAGCCAGCCTCCCGGTTCTGCGCGCGTCAGTCAGCACTGCTGCCTTCTGCCTTGCAGCGACCAGGGCATTGATCCGGGAATAAATTCGCTTGGCGGACACTGCGACAGACCGACATCGAGCCCGTCCAGCTGCACTCGACCCCCCTGGACGTCTGGTTCCTGAGCCAGACTCAAGAGCCAGATTCTTGCGCGGTGGTGAGCTTTTCGTGCATACGTCTATGATACTGCGCTGCGCGCCGCACTTACCCCGTTCCTGTGCCAATATCCGCGACCCGGGCTCCAGCTGTGAGCCGCGATATCTGCGGGTGGAGTAGATATCCCAGCGATTCGCGCCACAGATAGGATTGATAGTTCAACCTGGATTTCGGAAGCGTCAGCGTGCAGAACGAAAGAATTGATTGCACTGCACGGACAGACCTTGACGCTGCTGCGTAATCCCTCCGTAGCGCGTATGCCATCTCGTTGTCGCTGACTGGGTCCAAAAGAGTACTGCAAATGCTGCCATTCTTTGAAATTCCAAGATCAAAATATAGCCCGACTGTCTCGCTGTAAGCGAGCGAGACCATGCACAGTGCTTGCTCACCACTTCAGGCAGGTGGAACGGGATTCATGGACCTATGTAATGTGACAGCAGCAAGGCAACCAGATGCCTGAATGCATCACCACCACCCTGCAGGCAGCCTGCGGCGTTGAATGTTGAAAAGGCCGCAGCGCTGCTCTACGACAACTGAGCGTGACACCATATTGCATTGCCGCCATGATCCCGGTCATGTTTTCTTTCGAACGTTGGTATTCGTTCATCTTTACGGTACCAGGCATCCTAAGTATTGTAACTTTGGTAAGATTACCAGTGCCAACGACAAATTGATCATCACATCGATGCACACAGCAAGTCTGACCTTCGAAGGGGATTTTGGGTACCGTCGTGTACCGCAGATACTTTCATCCATTGTCCAAGTACCCAGGTCCCTTTTTGTGGACCATCAGTCGCATCCTCTTTGCGTTGTCCCTCCAAAGAGGCCATCTCGTGCATGATACGAAACGCTTCCACGATCGCTATGGCACCATTGCTCGCCTCGCGTCCAACCAGCTTTCTTTCATCGACCCCGATGCCTGGCACGACATTTATGGACATCGCAAGAGGGGCCACAAAGAGTTTATGAAGAACCCAATCTGGACGCCGCCATCTCCAAACGGCGCCCACTCATTGATCAACGCTGCCGAGAAGGACCATCCAAGATTGAGGAAACCTCTGGTGCCCGCCTTTAGTCTCAAGGCCATGCGCGAGCAGGAACGTACCATGCAACATTATGTCGATGTCCTTGTGTCTTATTTAATGCTAGAAATATGTCAATCGTGTTCTGTCGTGGGTGTCCTTAGACCTAACAACTTTGCCGTACTTTGCAAATGCTTTTCAGAGCAAGAAGTTTATCGAGGGTGAAAGGGGCGAGATCAAGTTCGATGGGGTAGTGCAATAGCTTACTGGAGAGTGTTTGAATATCTGTACACCGGTAGCTATTCAAACAACCTCAAGGTAAAGGGAATAAAAGGTAAGGATCTCAGTGCGGCCTGCATTTTTTAGGTACTTACTTCAACTTAGAAAATTTAGAAATGTTGAGACATCTTGGGGTTTATGCTTTGGCTGATATGTTTTTCAGAACTTAAGCATCAACTCAAGGTGGATTGGCGGAGTAGAACCTTTCCGGAATGCGTTAGCTATCATCAGAAGCTCTAGTTCCATGCGATCAGCTGTCGCTCAAGTTACTGCAGAACACGGGAAAGAGTTGCAGGGAGAAAAAGTGTTCCTCGATCTTCTACGCGATGGCGGGGATTTCGTAGTGGATCTGTGCCAGGCACTGCAGCTTTCCTAGTTAGAAAAACCAATTTTCAAAGATAAGTTCACCTTTCGATATTCGACGACTTCAAGAACAGTGAAATTAATTGTGTTGTGTTGGCGTTGGGAATGCCAAAATGCTCCGTAGAATCAAGGGTCCTTTCCTTTAAATTCGTAACATCTATCGCATTTAAAGTGCTGCATACTGTCAGCTAGATAGTGGTAACCTACGTTACATGTATCCTATACCTTACACTCTATAATAACTCCGACTCCTTACCCACTGAACTATTGAGATCTAAGTCTGCATCCCTAGGCAATTTTGCTTCGCCAGTCTGATACGGGAAGCCTGCTCTCTCTCTCGCCATATCATTGATCCACCTGCAGTTGGGCTCCACCTTTTCACCCTTTGCCAGCTGATCCGCGAGATACAACCAGGATAGCGCATTCCCAACGGTACTCACCTCGTCACTCACATGCGTTTCTGCATAATAACTCATCTCGTTGTAGAGCTTGCTGTCCGTGAATAGATTATTGAGATGTTTGGCCACAGCTTTATAGTCGCCAGGGTCAACGAGATAGCCCGATCTGTCATCCTGGACCTGCAGTGGAATGCCACCAGCGCGGGTCGCAATAATAGGAACGCCTTTGTGCAAAGCCTCGCTTACTTTCACTTCAAAGCCCTCGCGTGTAGACAACTGAAGGGCAACATGGGCGGTAGACATGAGGGCATTGAGGAGTTGGTCTGTTGGGCCGAGGCGCATAACGACGACGTCCTTTCTAATATCGCTGTAGAGCTCCTCGAGCTGCGCTATTGTTTCGTCATAAATCCTTGTAGTATCAGGATCATCAATTGCGCTATGCCCCGCAATTACGAGCTGTGGAACGTCCTCAATCGGCTTGTCTTTCATATATGTGCGCCGTAGCTCGGCATACGAGGCCAACACATCAGGAATTCCCTTGGCCGGATCGAAGCGCGCAATCTGTACGATATACTTGCGGGAAGGAAAGTCAAGTGCGGACATACTAAGCTTGGCGCAGTCCACATTAAAATTCCGCAGGTAATAAAGTGTGTCCCAGTTGCTGAGCTGCTTGTTTAAGCCATCGAGCCAGTCGGTCGTCGCGGGCATGTAACCAACTTTGCTATTCGTCACGTTGCTTGGAACAAATTCTCGGACGGGGTGGCTGATGAAGACGTCGGCCTCTTTGACGTTGCGCCACACCCAATTCCAAACTTCGTATGTGGGAGTTCCCTCTTGGTCGGCTAGATCCGCCCGAACCTGAATGTGAGAGCGGAATATGACGGGCCGTGTAGGATCCTGCTTTTTGGCAAGCTTAACAAGTGAAGGCATCTGAGGATCGTCAACAATGATGATATCGGCACCGCCCCGGGAGCGAGGTGCGAGAGGGCCATCGTCCGGGATCCAGAAGTGCTCAGCGTTGTTCCTGCACCACTCGTCTAGTATAGCAATTTGTTCACGCTCAAGTCGAAGACTGGGCTCCGCTACGCCCTGGAGGATATTATGATTGTTCTTGGTGATACGAAAAACCTCAGGCTTGGGCTTGGGAACATACCAGCTCGCATCTACCTTCATTCCCCGCAGGAAGCGTATCAAAGCATGGCGCATTAGAGCGACGCCACCACCCTGGGGGGTGCTGTTGAAAAATGCGATTTGAACCTTGCTCTTGTTCAAGGACTCGATATACTTGACAGTAGCCTTCCAGGTAGTTTCGCCCACCGAGTTGCAGAAATCGTCTGAACTGCAAATTGCGGCACGGCCCCCGCAATCGACCTCGACTACGTTTTTGTAGCCAACGGTAAGCCGCGGCTGACCAGACGGGCCGAAGTAGAGCAGAGCTTTGCGGGCTTTGGAGTCCGCCTCTTCATCAACATGAGGCTTCCTATGGCTTCTCGGCCCACGGGAAGTGCCTGGGATTGGGGTGTCCTCTAGTATGAAAGGTACCATGTCGAGGTCCTGCCACAATCGTGATGGGAGCTGCGGGCAGTACTGTACCGCTTTCTTACTGATGCCTGCACCAATGTACTTGTAGACATGCTTTTTTTGATAGTTTTTGAGCTCAGTAATGAAGAAATCCTCGAGATGACTTGGAAGGTCCTCGGCCGTGATGGGAATCAAGTCGGATTCAGACCCACTATCAACACTGCTCGAAGCCTCGCCGTGCTTGCGTTTCGTCTCGGCACTGGTCAGGCTTTGGGGAGTTCCTGAACCTTGGAGCTTCAAGTTAGTCACAGCAAAGTCGATGGAGTATGTCCCATCATGCGAGACAAATCCAACGTCAAGTGTGTCGTCGGGCCCTTCTTCGATAGCAATACCAATGTAAATTTCCTACACTGATGTCATTACTCGCCTTACGCATGAGCACTATGTAAAGCCCACTCACGGTAAGCGCAACGCCCTGGCTTTGCAGTGATAGATATTTGGGCGACTGGGCTTGAAATGAGTGCCGGGTACGTTGGCGGCGCATGGCGGGCCGCGTCGGGACGCCGAGATTGTTTGTGTTGGGTTCCGGTTGTGACATGATGGGGTAATAGTAACGAGGGGGCCTGGTGACGTTGAATGTACGTGTCTACTTGGCAAAGCTGGTAAGAACTGCGAAGACAACGGCGAAGAAGCAAGCATTTCCGAACTCGCCCGGTGCTTGCGCAAACAAGACTTTTTATACTTGGCGGCCTTGTCCCATCGAGGTGGAATGATCGGGGGTGAAGAATGGACACTGATGGCATGACATTATCGTGACAATGATGCACGTACTACGGACAAGGTTAGGTACGGCTAAGCGACGTTGGGCTGCACGAAAGTGCTTTGGCGAGTGATCTGGCAGGGCGTCCCCGCGACGCTACTTAAGTAGTCGAAAGCACAAAGACTATGTGACCAGGTTCGAAACTGAAAAACACACTTGCTATTGTGGCGGAATCGCGTGGGTGAATCGAGAATCTGCGATTTACGGGGGGATAAATCCCACCTGATATTCACCCTGAGGTGCCATGGACACACAATGTCATTGCCGGGCTCCCCGTTCTTTTCATCTACAGCAAATCCCAAACACCTAACGCCATCCACAACCGCCTTACGCAACTTTTGCCGGTTCTCTCCAATGCCGCCCGCAAAAACTAGCTCATCGACCTCGTCATTTAATTTTTCCAAGCAGGTCGGCACGTAATTAGTATCCTATCGACAAACATCTGGAACGCGAGTTCATCCTCCTGCACATTCAGACGCCGAGATGCGTCCAAAGTCCGCAGTCCCCGTGAGAGCCTTCCAGCCCGAGGAATTATGCAGGATATACTTGGCTTGTGTTATGTACATTCCGCGCGATAGGCTGCGTGACAGTTTACCAGCGTTGTGCGTGAACCGGAAGATCAAGGAGGGATCGATGGAGCCCGAGCGCGTGGCGCCAGGGAGGCCCGAAATAGGCGTCAACCCCATGGATGTGTCAACACTTTGCCCGTTCCGAATGCAGCACGCACTGGCGCCGGAGCCAAGGTGGACAGCTATGATATTTAGTTGAGCTTTGTGTTTCTTAAGGAATCGAGAGACTTGTCTGAATAATCAATTGTGGTTGGCGGTTATGGGGCTGGCAAACTGAGATATCTCGTGCACAATGAAGGCGTAAGATATTCTGTGGAATCCGCATTTACGAAGATTGTTTCCGCGCACTACGGCTTGATCAATTAGGTATGTGTAGATGTACGGCGGCCACGTTGAGTGGAAGGATGAGTCGAAGAAGGAGATTTTGGAGATGGGGAGTAAGTTTGAGGATGCCCTTATGATAGGTAGGGACTGAGTGTTATGTTTTTGTAATGCGATTAGGATTGTGCACTTTCCCAAGCCAATGAGGGAATTCACACTTACAAAGGCGCCAAGTCACTGAACTGTTCAATGTGATGATACGCTTCTTTATCAATGAATTGACTCTTCGTATAACCACCAAAAGGAACAACTCTATGGCCTACAGATCAAATATTCTCATTGGATCAAAACCTGACTTTGGTGTCAATATTGTGATACGGTGTTGCAATAGGTCAATTGTAAAGCTGGAAAGTTCTAATGGTTGGGTGCGGGTCCTGGTAACGTCAAAGGCACAGCTAATTGAGGCATTTAGATTGGAAGGGGTTAGGTTTCTATAGAAAGCTATATCTAAAATCTTACGCTTTCTCGGTGCAGTAAAAAAGGGATGTAGCTTAAGTATTTGTTCAAGGGATTTTTGATAGACAAATAAATGTCTAAGAGAGGCTTCCTTTGATACCTTAAAATAATAATAAATGTGTTGATTTAAGATAATAAGAATCTCTTAGATGCGGTTTAAGAATACCTTAAGATTATTATAAGTTGTTTTAATCTGTATTATAAACTACAGCATAACAGCTAAAACCTAGACTTATTATAGAATGCCCCCGTGAGGTGAGTTGCCTTCATCGCTACTAATTAAACTACTAAATCTTGTGGCATTCTGGAAGTTTAATTTCTACATATAATCTTTGTAGTAATTATGAGTAGCGTAAGGTATACATGTTCAAAAAGGTCATCCTTGATCTGGCTCAGTTTCTTGAGCACGAACTATAGAACTTAACTATTAGTTCTTTGAATAATCTGGCTAATAGTAATTGGGAATCCACTAATAGGAACCATCTTTCCAGGTCGTTCCTTCATTGATAAGGCAATGACATGCGCATCTCCAGAGTTTATGCCCCCTTTAATGGATACGGATGCCCTAAATCTGTGAAAATCATCTCGAAGATTCGGTCCCGTCACGTCATTAGAAATTGTTGCCCACTCAAGTTCACGGGGAAGGTCCATTGCTCTTGAATTTGTTGCCCCTCGGAGTGACGCATACGCAAACTGGTAAACATTGGATAACAGAGACTCCAACTCGCTACTTCCGTGACTAAGACGGCATCGTATAGTTCCCGAAATTGTGAGGGGGCTGCCACGTTTTTGAGTCGGAACTAACTCATTGATTTCAATCCTATCTGCATCGGGCTCAAAGTAGAAAAGATTAGCCAGGAGTAGGTCGGCAATGTCTTGGACTTCTGATAGATTGACGTTCTGCTCGACCATATCTTGCATTTCAGCCATCTTTTCGCAATGAAAGATTGAGACATAACCAAGACTGGGATCGATGTTTGGATTCAAGCGATATAAACGTGCCTTAACAGCTTCCGCAGAATCGGTTGTCAAGAATTCGTTCCATAGCCGTTGTGTGTCGAGATTGTTATGAAATGACCTGACTATTTCTTCCAGGCCACCAATTCTGATTCTTTTGGGAATCTTGATTTCCTTTTTCTGATGGCCCGTGCCGAGTGAAAGCAAGAAATCTAAGGATGCACCTTCTCGCGGCCAGAGGTGTTTCATCTCTCGGAGGGCTGTCTCTGCTGGACAGTTCGCATAAAGCGCGCCGTCCACATACACTTTACCTGTCTCTTTCTTTTTGAAAGGCGGTAGGTAGAACGGAGCGGCTGATGTGGCCATCCCAGCTTCCCAAATTCTCATTCCAATATCATCATCGTCTTCGCGCTCGAAGTCAGGAGCATTAGACAAGTTGGGTCGGTTGTAGCTTGGAATCAGGCATTTTGTGTCTCCAGCAGAGGTTGTTGCCACTACTGCCACACGTGTTGAACACTGATGCTTTCGAACCCGCGCCATGGAAAATAGTGAGGTGTTCTTTCCAAAGAATTTCTGTAACCCCTGCTTCAAGGGTTCAGAGTCAAACATTGTATCTGTTAATCCTAGTGCGATTGCAACTTTAGCCATGGCACGTCCAATCCCAGTACCAAGGAAGCCAGTGGATTTTGGCCTTTTGAATGTTTGTGTAGCAAAGGCGATGAATTCCCGCGTAATTATGTTCAAGGATGTTTCATGCTCTCCAGCTTTCTTGTCATACAAGGCAAGAGCAAGGGCAATGATGCCACCTATTAATAGCTGTTAGCATCTCATATACCTTCTTAGTTTAGTCATACCTGTACTTGTCCCCAAGATTAAATCAAAATAATCTCGCAACTCAACCCCTAATCCCAAGCTGTTTTCTAGAGACCTTAATAGTGCAAGCTCAATGATGCCCCGAACACCGCCTCCATCCAGAGTTAAGATTCTGATTCCTGCGCATCGAGGCTTCAGACGCACTAGGTGTGAAAAGTCCCTTGTCTGTCTGCATAATGGACAGTGACCTATATCCCATGCTGAATCATACTCTCGTGATGGCGTACCAAGTTCTCGAACGCATATAACACATAGTGCATGTCCGCAGAGGAGTACGTACTCGGGTACATTTTGCAAACAACAGAGACATGTCTTGTCGCTTCTTAGGCGTTTCCACTCATTTTCAAAAGCTTGCATATACCTTTCCCGCTTGGCGACCGACATCACCTTTGGTGGAGAGCCTGCGCTTTGGCGAAAAGTTTCGCCGTCAAATTGGAGACACCGATAGTATTCAACAAAGCAACGGCAAATCGACTTGACCAACTGTTGCAGATTCATTTCATTTCTTGGTTTCAAGCCTCCCTTTACTCTTCTGTGGTCACTGGATTCATGGTATGTATGGTTTCTGGATGTTCGAATGATACATGCGTCTCCGTTGGTAAATGTAAAAGTACATTCTTGATATTTCGTCTCGTACTGCTCTAATGCATCTTCGCAAATTTTCTTCAGAGATGACAGGCCGTCATCTTGAGCACGTTCGAAAATGTCGTCTGGATTATACCCTGCATCTGTCAGTACAGTGAAACTTGCAGAAATACGCCAGTTGTTCATACATTGCCTTAGGTGCCTTAATGCCCAGACTACAAGGCTGAGTGCGATAATTTGTTTGCTCATTTCCCAAGACCGGGTTGGGTTCGTGGAATGATTATTCACAAGACGCAGGAAATTTGCGACGTGTTCCGCATAACCCTCGGGTGTTGGATTGTCGTTCCTTGCAGCCGAATAGAAGTCAAAAGCCATATCTGAAATGCTAAAATGTTCGAACGCTTTCAAGAGGACCGAAGAAAATGTGGGAACGTTATACGGTGTCCAGCTATTCTCTCTACTCTTCAGAGATGCTTTCGAAGCATTGTCAATGGTTTGACGGAGGTAGCGATACTGATGGAATAGTTCCTTGGACTCGACCCCGTCTAACTCGATATTTGGAATATAACAACAATGTATATCAGCAAACATGAGCCTACAAAGGCCCTCGTTATCGTATATGCATTCAGTCATATCTTGCTTGCTGTTATATTCTTCGACAAAGTTTTCCAATATCTTTGAACCCTCCCAAAACTTTTGTTCATGTCTCAGATAGGAACTCTTCAGTTTCTCGTGATCGTAGAGATCCTTGTAGTGCCTTCCTCCTTGGCGCACAATAATCAAAGTTTTTGGTGATGTATGATTTACAGAGCTAAGGACTGCTGCTGCTGCCCACTCAAGGATAGTTTTGATCGAGTTGTAGATAATATTATCGTCGTTTGTGACATAAACCACTACGTCGCTCATTGCATAGAGAAATCTGGCATAGAACAAATCGGCACCATCTTTGCTTTGGGTCCGGTAGGCGTGCGACGTTATCTCCGCTTCAAGTATCAGACCATCGTCCAATTCGTTTGAGGTTTCGGCCTGCTGTCCTCGAACGCGCTGGGTGGTGGGAATTAAATGCCCAGCGTTGAAACCCTCGCAATCTGCAAATAATGTTGAGTAAATAGATTTTGACGATTGCCTAGTCTCTAGACATTCATCTTTGTATAAATTGACGCCGAATGTGGTTGGATCTGCGAGCCAGTCCCAGCCTCCGAGCTTCGTCACTGGCACCTCGCGTGGGGATGTTATAACCTTAGCAAACTCGGCTAGTGAATCAGGATCGGAAATATTTTTGAATGACGTTGTAGAACTGTTGATAGCCCCTAGAATCATCATTGCTCGTACCAGTGTAGACTTCCTAACCCCTGATTTGCCAATGACAGAGACGATACTCGGGTAGTGGTCAGCTGTCGCAACATTTCCTGATCGATTGGGATCGCATAAGCTTCCAAATCGGTCGTAAACATGGAGTGTGGATATTCCACTGTTATGTCGAATATTGAACCATCGCGCAGCTCTATCTCGCTCATACAGCTGGCGAAGCGTTTGCTCACTTTCTGAGCGATGTACTATCGTAGAGAACAGCTGCACTTTGTGATCTAATGGTTCGTGGAGTTCATCAGGATAATCCATATGATCGAAAACGTGACGATTCCAGCATGTCTCGTGTCTCTTACAGCACCACTCATTGCATTCTTCGACATTACAGCGAGCACAAAATCTAAATTTTGTGCTGCAACTGCACTCAAAGGCAGAATCGAAGGGTATCTCTCGACGGCATGCTCGATCTCGGCATATCACTGTTTCTGATAATATATCCTAGCAAATTGTTAGTTATCCTGTCACTCACCACCAGTACCACATCATACCATCAGCGTTACACTTGTCTAAAGTACGGACAGAAATGATATCGGGGTCTGAGCCAGCTTCCGCCCCAGCCAAAATCAACAAGGAGGTTCTGCGAACGGCGACAGATTTTGTCAGTCTGTATGAGAAGAGTAATCAACAAAACTAAGTGGGAGGGGGAAAAAGTTTTTTTTATCACTGCAGATACCCCAGGTTTCAAGAAGGACATTGATGATTGGTTTCCGTCGCTAATGACACTAATGTTGATCTCATCTCATGCGCTGAGCACAAGGTTCAGCTTGATAAGCTGCAGTGCAACTTGCTCCAGGCAACCATTGGACATCGACTGAATATGGCCCCCATATATTTATCGGAGCCTTGCAATGGCATTCTTTTCCACGCAGTCACCCCTCGTACCGACGCAAGCTTATCCGAAACATGTGATTGGGCACACTACTCCCAACAGTTTGCTAGTGACACAGAATGATACCCCCAAATACTGGAGTAACAACTGATAGTATTTTACGGTCCATTCATCCTGGTAATCACTGAACAGGAGGATTAAATGGGCCGAAGGCTAGGTGAATCAAGCACCATTACCTAAATAGTGGGGTTAACATAGATTGCTGGTGTCAAGACACGCGGTTGAAGCCCCACAGATAAAAGACGCGCAAGTACGATGCGGCTGAGATCATTAATCGACACAAAAATGAAAACACAGAATGGCTGGATTGATCGCCTATCTGCCTAAGGAAGCCTATTTTAGAAAAATTTTCTCAAGCACTCCTCAGCGACTCGTGTTGCGGTGTTGCTCTCAGTCTATCCCTAAATACTACAGGTGTATCAGGCCCATACACACGCTTCTTGCCTGTTCCGTCCCAGTTATTACGGTATTCTTGGTCTTGTCGAAAGCGTCTTTCGTGTTCTTCGGCATATTTTTTGTCGTTCTTAGAAAGCCTAGAATGTACCCACTGTTTGAATCGTCGTTTTAGCGGCGAAAAAGGGTTAAAGAACCTTTTAGAAAGATAAGAATGACAAATGTGGCAAAAAACGAATAGAGAAAACCGGCAGTGACATCGAGCATCTGGTTTCTGCACGCTACCGTCAGTATTGAGTAATATCGCAAGACAATAACATACCGCATTCGTTGGGCGAAAGTTCTACTCGTTAGGAGCGAGTATCCGTCGAGTCCGGTAACAACATCACTATCCCCACTTAGTTCCAAGTCTCACCACATCCAAGAATTGAACTTACTCTGCAAAGACCGCGGCCAAGAACATTCCCACAAAACCTCCGCCGGCGTGAACTGCGCAAATATCCAATATGTCATAAGGAAGGAGCCATTTTCGGACAGAAAACCGAAGTATTTTGCAGACTATAGCCGCAGTAACGCCAAATACTGAAGCTGTTCTGACGGGAACCTTGACTATGTAAGTACGCGCCTCGAATGATGCTCTGGAGAAGAACTTACAAACCCAGCAGCAGGAGTAATGGCAACAAGGCCTGAGATTGCACCATCACAGAACCCTAAAATTGAGTGCGGCTCTATTGAAGCAGAACTGAGAGTCGCTCGAGATGTCATCGCGATAACCCATTCCAATAGGAGCCCAACGCTTGCTCCCGCACACGCAGCAACATGGGTCGCCAAAACCGCAGAAGCAGCACGCAAGTTCGCCCCCAGCGCCGAACCTCCGTTGAATCCAAACCATCCAACCCAGAGTAGACTTGTACCGAGAACTACATAACCTATACTATGAGGTTCGCTACCCGCTAAGTGTTCAACCTCCAGTCTCAGCTTATCGAAATATTCTTCGCGATCCACCCCAATAGCAGCCGGAGGGCCCACGTCTCGTGGAAAGTTTTCGTGTTTCATCAATCTTTCGCGATCTTCAATCCATTTACCGTTCCGAAAACTCGACCGCCTCCAGCCGCGAACCTCCATTTGGAAGAAGAAACAATAAGCGGCAACCGTCCCACCAGAACATATATGGACCGCGGTACCACCAGCGAAATCCATAACACCTCTCATACGTGACCATCCTTGCGGATGCCATGTCCAACGGGCAACTGGATCATAGACAACGACGGACCAGATCGATATGAAGAAGAGAAAACGGCCGATAGGAGCTTTTCGAACTATACCGCCAGCGACAAGGGAAGCCCTGAAAGGTTAACAACGAAGGAACAGCGCAAGAAATTGGTGCTTCTTACGTAAAACAAGCAAACATGCCTTGATACAATCCATAAACTACTTCTGGTATTTTTGGGCCCGTCATTGCATCTAATCCGCTACCTTGGATCCCAACTGGTCGTGCGCTGAAATCTTGAAATGCAATCGTTCTCAAATCCCCGCCATACCAAGAGATCGTTCCGTTTAGATTGGAGCTAGCGCTTGGGGAGAAGGTAATTGTGTAGCCCCAAAGATACCACTGCCACCCTTTGTTAGATATTCCTCTCCGATTGATTTACTGTTGATGATATATGCTGCTTGGAAACACTGACCTGTATTCCAACGAACGCGGTTGTGATAAGAGGGACTCGCAGAAGCGTCAATGCGGAGAAAGGATCTGCAACACCAGCGTATACCAGCGAAATCCCTGGTATCATAAGCAGTACTTCAGCCGATGAAAGGAGCATCATCACAATATCCGATCCCTTTGTTTGTAAGTACACCGAAGCAACTCTATCCCCTGACTTCTCACCTCATAATAAAGCTCTGGATGCGAATAAAGGGCGGAGACGTTAGCGCTTGTATTTCCTCCTCTAGGAGCCGGTACAGGACCGAACTGGTAGAGCTCCATCACCTTCCTTTGAAGCCCAGGAATGAGTGACACTCCTACAGGATTGTGCAAAATAGGTATTAGTGAAACAAAAACAGTGAAGGAGAAGAAAGAGTGAAGGAAAACGCATGAGCGTTTCTGTCACTGTCACAGTTACCAATAAGATCCAACTCGTATTTTTGGGAATCAATGGGGCTGAGCTGAAGTCCAAAGCGCCGTGGCTTCTGAAGCTACCAATCATGATCATTTCCCGTCCTCTTATCTTTATTACACGAGGCTTAGCTGCAAGTCAGCTAATCACTATCACTGTCAAGAGAGGAGTACGAGCGATAAGGATACACTCACAATAGCTTACTGTCCCCGGAAAACGCCGTGAGGCTCACTCAATGTAGTCCACTTTCCCACTACTGAAGAAACCAGAGACTAAATCAGCTGCCACTTTGAATTGTCCATTGAACCATCAAGAATACAGGTATCGCAGTATTCGAAAATTTCTTGACTTGAACTTGAACTTGTTGGTCTGTCTTTAATGTCATCATTCCACTCGAAGTGCTTTCGGTTCTACTCCAGCCTTACGGAGGCTACCTAATGCGGGGTCCCACAGCACAACCGAATGCATTTGGTCACGAAGTCAAACTTAAAATTGATGATTACTCTTTTCCTGGCTCTAATCTCCTAATTATCATGGCACAACGCACTTTTGTTTTTCATAGCGATGACGAGTCCCGGAGTATGCGCAAGACTTTTGGAGAAGGAGAAACGATCACCATTCCCCAACCTAATGGCCGAGGAGCTATTAGGTGGGAAGCGTCGGCCGATGAAATCAAGCTGATTCGAGCACGATCGCGCGTCCTCGACATTGAACTTCAAAAGCATGGTGGTACAGAAGTGGGTATCTTCGCGGATCCAGAGCGTGGCATTACGTGTGACGCGATATACTACGTCATCCGTCGTTTGGGGGAGAGAGACAAACCTACCCAGAAAGGCCTGAACCATCTCTTCGCTCTCAGACGGGTGTGCTGCGCAATATGGTTTCTTAAATGCGATAAGGAATTCTTCGGTGATATGGCTGAATCTATATTAGATGCTTACGAGAAGTCTTCTCCTACTGTGGGAGACAAGAGTCTTTCTGAAACTGAAAAAGTAACTTCCTTGGCTATCGTCGCCCTTGTCTTCAACCACCGGGGCAATGGTAAATTTAATCGGCACCTAGAGGAGTTTATTTGGAGTTCAAATGTGATACCGGAGTGCCCCATGAGAAAGCTTTGTCAATCTCTTCGTGGTGAGTATTGGACAACCCTGTAGATGTGGCAACTTTTTGACGGCCATAGATATTCGAGAAAGTATCATCATTTACATATACAAGTTTTTCCACGAATATACTTTGCAGCTTTGCACCTGCCGCTGTGATTCGGAGCCGGAATTGAATGTGAAATCATGGTTGATCAATCAGGATGGATGTTCCGATATCGGGTTGAATTTCAGGAAATCGTGGGAGGATACCCGTGGCAACCCTTACGCACAAAAGGTCCTAGAGCAGTGCCCCAAAGAGTTTTACGAAAATATAATGGCACATTTCTCAAGTGCAGTTGAACAAAACACTGTCAACGTTGAAGAGCGCCAGAGGACTTTTTCTTCTGCGGGTCAGACCTTTAGAGGTGGGGCGGGTGGATCGGTAGGACGGTTTCTTGGAGGTTTGGTCTCCATCAACGGAGATAAGGACAGAGTAAAGGAAAATGGAAGGAGGGATGAAGTCAATGCGAAAGAACTTATCCGGAATATCTCTGAGAAAGCGAAGGGATTGGAAGAGGAGTTGAGGAGAGAGATCGAAAAGCTGATCCAAGGTTTGCATCTTGACACGGATAAACCGCATTCGAGTGGGGAAAATTCGAGTGGGAGACAAATGGGTAGCAACCAGTGGTACCCAAACGGCACTCAGGAATGCATGAGGACTCATGATTTTAAGGAACCTTAGGTAAAAGGAAGGGTAGTCTTGAGCCGCTGGAACCCGCCAGCGAAGAAATCCATGACAATAGATTCTGAGAACAATAAAGGCTTGAAGTATGCTAGATGTATATGTAAAGAGACACAAAGTATGGAAGTCATTTGACATAAAGGACGATAAAAGCAATAATGCGGGGTTTCCTGATTTATAGCAGTCTGTTCTCAAGCACATATCACCTGATTGTAATCCCTTGGGGTATTCTTCTTACGTAAATCAGCTCGTCTGTCAGTCATTTCATGGTGTCAGCTAGCAGGGCATGCACTAAATCATCCCTGCTCTTTTTCGCGTAGAGTACTCTTACTACCGAACCCTAATACCTGAACATACCTAACTCTAATAAAAGCTTAAGTCATTTGGGTGTTGCGGGTAGATTGCTCGTCGCTCGGATTAACTCGCAAACGCCCCTACAGCAATCCAGGTACGGGGCTCTGCAGACCTGCTGTTGCTGAACAACTCGTCTATGAACGACCGCCGGCTCCGCCGCTACTACGTGCACTATACTGCATTATGCTGAAATTAAAACTCTTCTGTAGCAACTTGTCTCTATATGACCGCGGGACGTCGACTTTACCTCTTTTTACTAAAATGTATAAAACTTGCCCACTGCGACACTAAAGTTCTTGTGACACGAATGGGAGCGGGGGGCAGGCGGATGTATTTCCATGGTGGTAATATAGAGGCGATCGAGCTGCACTAAGCGTAGCGAGGGCTCTCGATGTATTGTAGTGCACAAATACTCGTTGAATACAACAATATAATGTGACCAATGGAATTGTTGGTTTAGGATGTGTGATGCACTCCCGCGGCATGAAATGAAATACAACTGAAAGGACCTTCGCCAATCCAACGAACGTGTGGTTTGTTATTAGCCTATTTTTCCTCAAAATAAGCGTTCATAAGTACGAGTAGGGGTTCAACAATGTTCCATTTTAGCTAAAATGTCCGATAGCATGAACGATGATCTGCCATTAAACAAAGGGTCATGCTGAGAGCCCAACTCATCGAATCAGAGAGGGTTTAGACACAGCCTCCTCCGAAGGACGAAATCCTTATCGGACCATTTGCGTGACTACCTATTAGTTGTAAGCTATTCAAACAACCTCAAGGTTACCACTATTATCCCCAAGCTCATCCCCATCTCTCCTTCTCGGCCTAGTCTCCAGCTCACTTATGTGCGCGACCCTGCTCGGCTCTATGTTGCATCACTACTTTCCCACCTTCTCCCTTCCGCAAAACCCTACTCCACTGCGTCTTCCTAGTCTCTGCATTCTTAATCATTGCACCGGCAGGTGTTTCATCTAAGACAGCGGTGTTTTGGGCATTCATGCTTTTTGAGGCATGCATCGGGGTGTATTTCCCAACGATGAGTCTGCTGAAGGGAAATGTTATGGAAGAGGAGATGAGGGCTATTGTGTATAGGCTTATACGTCTACCTCTGAATGGGTACGTGGTTTGGATCTTGGGGGCAGTGAGTGTTGGACGAGAAGAAGAGCATGGTGAGAGTCAGGGGAAGGTTGCAGCAAGAGATTGGGCATTTGTGGTGTGCGGGGTGGTTGCTGGTGAGTGTGATTCTTCTTGTTATGTTAGCTTAGGGATTTGCAGCAGGTCTTGGCTCGAGGGAAGGATGATGCTGAAGCTCATAGGTCATGCTGACGTGGGATTACGGAAATTCATTCACTGCGTAGAGTTTCTCCTTCCTACGGCCGCACTGGCTGCTCCAACACTTGGATATCCTAATATCTGTATACGTCCCGTTGACTCTCCTCTACCGCCATTCTTAATCTTCTCCGCCAATCCTTCTGCTCCTCTTCATGATCGGCAGAACTAATCTGCAGTGCAAATTCCAATTCTAAATCTGCTCCTACTGTTTCCACTGGCTTCGTAACCTTCTCATGAGCTACATACGACGAGGGTTGGTGGAAAGGATTATTTGAAGACGGGTGTGGAAAAGGATTCAGTCCCGGCTGAGCAGGCGCATGAAGGATGTCGTTGAAGGTGGGGGTACTATTCTGAGTCTGCGGTTGGCCAGTAGGACGGAGGATGTCGTCAAAGGTTGGGGTGCGATGCTGAGTCCGGGGCTGTGCGGCCGCAGTTGGAGGCGACGAGTAGGCATTGTTGGTGTTATAATATTCGTAAGTGCTCGATGGGGCGGCAGAGAAGCCTGACGAGGTGGAGACCGGTGCTGTTGGTAGCTGCAATGTATATGTTAGAAGATATATTGGTTGTAAGTGTGTATTGCTCTTTACCATCTGTGGAGAACGTGTCAGCTTCGGCTGTGGCATGTTCATTGCTGGAGTATGACTGCGCGAGAAAGGGGGCGGATCGGTGTCTGTGGCTGAATAGGACATATTATGGCCCCCTTCATGTTGGCCTGTCTTGTGATTTTTGAAAGGAAAAGTAGATATTCTGCTTTCCTCTTGAGGCTGCTCAGGTGGCAGATTTGTAGTCAGATTCCTGCGGTGCCGTGATGGATTGCGTGATGAACTGTGTGATTCTTGCTGCCCGTGACCATGGTCACTTGAAAATCTGTCACGCCTTGTGCAGCTCGATGGTACCTCCATTGAACGAGGTCGTGTCTCTAGTAGTTGAAACGGCTTATTTTCATCGCGCAAACTGAGTTTCGAGAATTTCGCCTTCAGGCTAAGTCCTCGTGAGACCTTTTCTGGGGTAACTCGAGCCACTACATCATCTGATTGGCGACGGTCCGAATCTTTCAAGCCGTGTGGCTGGGTGCTAAGATTTTGCTCCGAATTGCTCATTAGCCCTCCGGGTCGTAGCAACGCCGTTCCCTTTCCACTCAGTGTGTTGATCGACGGGATGCCTCGACGAGTCCCAGATCTTGAAACTGTGTTCTCAGGGACCTCATCTCCCTCTTCGGTGTCTACTACTTCTTTTCGAGTGTCAGATCATGGAATTGCGGTATGATGAATGTCTCTTACCAGCACGATCGATCTCCTTGAAGAAGTCACGAGGAAAACCACTGATGGGATAGCCTTTGATCCGGCCTGACGAAGTGTGGAGATGAAGTCTGATCTCCGCATCGCTGCCAGTTGTTGATGCGGTCAGTTCAATTTCGCGAACATTAAATTCACCGTGGCTCGCCATTCTTTCAATGTGCGAGGAATCGAGCTTGATCTGCGCTATGTTAGTATCTTTGTAATTAAACGAGAACACCGATGCAAGCTTACCATGTCCCTACCATGTTGTTCGACACCGTCCCAAATATCAAAATAAGGCTGAAAGTCCGCTCTTTGGTGCTTTTTAAAGAATACACCCATTTCCTTTGCCCACTTTGACGATTCTTCGAAGCGGCATTGTAGCTTACCTACAAAACTTAGCTAAAAATAAAACGACAATCGATTTATTCTGCGGCGCTGACCTTTCACTCTAGCAGTTCCCCGTGACACATCTCTTGTGGCATGTGTTCGCTCAAAATAGAAGCTGCTTGCAACGAGTCGGAAGACAATATCCTCAAGTTTAGTTCTGATTTCAGGCTCCTCCAACGATTGGGCAACATCTAGCTGAAGTTGTTCAACCTCGCCTTTCGCATCGAGTTGAGGGGGGGTACGACCGATATCTGGGTTCATGCGAATATAACGGCGCAGATCTTCTCGATGAGCAGTGCCTTGTTCTGTTGCGTCTAGGAACTCTTCCCACTGACGCTCGCAGTTTATCGAGTCACTCAACTTATTGATCTATATTGTATAAGTTCAAATCGTAGCGAGAGCCCACATCATACTGACCGCTGCCTTCCCATATTGAAATAAACCAGCAAAATGCTTCACCTTGCTGGTTGCCTTCAATTTTTGTTCTACGTGGTTGTCAGACGATGTTCTTTTGCGTCTAAATCAATTAGCGATGATAGAATGAAGAGGGCGCAAACCACCCACTGTGCTTCGAACTTCTTGGTGCGAAGCTTCTCCACCACAGCTTGCTGGTGCTGAGATGTGCCAATCGATAGTAGTACGTCTGGGTGGTTATCTTGCACGTCTGGCCACAGTAGTTGCCGCTCTCGGTTTCCGACCTTTGCTGGATTGTTATTGTGGAACGCCCCATCGAGATAAGTTTCTTGAGTGATTGGGTGGACGAATGGCTTGAAGAATGGCGTGGCGGCGGCGGTCGCTGCCCCAGCTTCCCATATCTTCATCTCGGCATGCGGCTCGCTAGGCCTCAGGAACTCGTAATTCTGCTTGTTTTCCTTGGGATTCTTGCGGCAATAGTTCGCGACAACGATCCCTTTGGTGGCGACTTCGTTTGTAGTGGTCACGGCTACACGAGCTACATTGTCCGAGTCTTGGCTCCCACCGAACAGATATTTCCATCCGAGTGATTCAGCTAGGGCCTCATGAAGTGGTGTAGTCTTCCATGTGCTTCCGTGGCTAGCCGTTGTAAGGTACTGGAGAGGTGCAATGCTATGAAATTCTCGAGGGGTGAATGCTTTATTGCAGAGACGCTTGAATTCATCGATGCATTTCTGGACAGGCCATTGTTTCACAGCGAGTGCGAGCGCAATAATTCCTCCAGTGCTGTTGTTTGTCAGATAACTATAACTTTCTGTTCGGTGATTTGAGAATTCCAAGAAAGTTTTTTTGGCCACACCTGGGCACTATCAGTTTTGACCTATTTCTATATATGATAGATGGGAACTGGGAGTGTCGGGTAGTGGCCGTAAACTTCTGGAGAGCTCCGATATACGAACCTTGTTCCAACAATGAGGTCGAAAAAAGCAGTAATTGGAATCTGCACGCCCAGCGTCTTTTGAATTTGGCTGAGCACTTCAAGTTCTGCAATACCACGGATACCTCCCCTTGGCCTATATTAGCTCTGGTATGTACTTACGCTTGCGTATACGTACCCATCGAGAGAGAGGATACGGACACCTGCAAAATCAGGCTTCATCCGGATCCGCCAAGGGCTTTTCCAATTGCAATCGTCGGTATGTAAAGGGCACCCTTTCATCTCGATTGTGCAATTCTTCACCGTTCCAAATGCCTTGACACACTCCTGTATGGCACTTTGTTAGCATCGTTCTTGAAAAATCGATGATTCCGTTGGTAACTCAGACTCCTTCAAAGTATTCAAGGCGTCTACGGGATTCTTACGGTGCATAGAACATGACCACATCGTAGGACGTGTTCGGGAGGCCGCATAAGACAGCATAGACAAGTAGCGTGACTATCAAACTTGGATGCACCACCGACATCAAGATAGAAATCCGAGATATTGCGGGCATGCAGTCTCCGAATAGGGCCCAGCGGACCAGTCGCCTCGGCGCTATCGTCCTCACGTTTCAAAGCTTCTTGCGCATCTCGGAGTCGGGTCTTCAGTGAGTTCAACCATATAGTTTTGTAACTGTCCGCAGTGAAGCTTGAATAGTAGCCACCATCCGTCACTTTGCCTTGATCGTTCTGGTGGCCCTTCTCATGGCTCTTGCTTACGTTGACACATCGTCCTTTCTTGGGATGAGAAAACTCGCAAGGCCAATGCGAGGAGCAAAACTTAACGAGAGCATCTTCGAAGTTTGGCTGATAATCTGCAAATAAGTCATGTGGTTTTCCTTCTATCAGTCAGCAAATGCTAGTATTGGCTGGATACATCATACCCTTCCTATAGGTTGTGCAATCATAAAGGAAGCACGAAGCCACCAAGAAACTCAACTTCTCGAAGATCCACTGCCCGGATCCATTCGGGTACTGCCGTTGGATCATGAGAGCGACGTTGAGAATGCGGTCGCCTAGGTTCTGGGGTATAGGATTTCGAATCAGAGAATAGGTCTTGAAGTCGAATGCCTGATTCAGGTTTCTCGAGAAGTGCGTGAACGCTTGTTGGATATAAAAGCTCAGGTCTTCGGCCGAAGATAGAAGGCCGACCTTCTGCTTGTTTAGATATGAGACCTTACAGGTCTCCAAAATGGTGCCATGAAGTTGCGATACTTGCCTTGAGAGCCGAGGGAGGTCTTTAGCTTCCGGAAGACGGACCACTTGAAACGAAGCATAATAGCAGCGAAGAAGCTCGTGAAGATTTCTGATGGGCCTTTTTCTCTTTCTCCATTTCTCCACGAGCTTTGTAACTTGCGAGCTGCTGTTAGCCGGATTTATTAGGTGGTCGTTCGCCGCCAGTAAGTCATTTGTTGCTTCTTGGACAGACCAGAGATTGGAATGAATACGGGTGTTGGTGAAATTAAGAGCGATAATTGCATGAGGCAGCGTACCTTGATTGGTACTAGCTTCGAGCGAAGAAGATGCCCAATCGAGCAATTTTGGAAGCACATGGTGTTCGAACGTTCTGAGATGTATTAGCCACACGTCATCTACTGGTTCGAAGCAAACCCACTTGGGATTATTCAACACGAAAACAACAACATCAGAGAAGGTGTAAAGGAGTCGAGGATAGAGCTGTGTGACAGCATGCTGACGAGTTCGAGTCTCGTCTGACGTGGCCCATTCGAGTGAACGTGCCCGCAGCCCCAGTTTGCGGGAGGTGTCCATCTTCGACTGTCTCCGCGAATGCGCTCCGATAGGTATACGTTCCCCTGCATTGAGCCCCTCACAGTCGGCATAGAAGATTGGTCTCTCTTCTTCCCATGTAGCGGGGTCGGCGTATAGGTGAACATCTGCGGAGGTGGGGGTTGAATCGTGTAGAGGACTGCCTGGGACAGGTGCTCGGAAAGTAGACTTGTTCGCTTCGTACTTGGACCGATCGTACTCGATCAACATCTTGATCAAGGTACTCTTGCCAGCACTCGTCTCGCCTATAAAGGATACGAGTTGTGGGTACTTGATGTGATCTGGGTCGGGGCAGTTTGCTATTAGTTGCTTGAAAGTGTCGAAGTCTTGAAGGAATGGTCGTTCGTCCTGGTATCTTTCGATTCCTATGGCGTCGTCAGAAGTGTATTCATGTCAGTAGTATCTTCATCCTTCAAATTCGCGGGGAATAATCTTAGTAGATTGGTACACGTTATGGATCTCTCGAAAGTTTGATAACTCACCAAACCATGTCGTGTTTCTATCTTGGCTATGGAGCTCCTCGAGATCTTTCTCTGTCGTCGGTGTGTCGAGAATCCTTTTGAGACGTACACATTGTAAGTACTCTTTGTATTTTAGCTTCTCGTGGTCCGAGGATACATGTGTTGGTTGAAGGGGCCAGCATTTTTCGCAAAGGCAGCTTTTGCAGTCCGCGCAAAAGAACAATTCTCTTTCTTGATCATTTCTATCATCGCATCGTGGATCCTTACATACACCTTGTAAAGAACTCGTGGTAGCCATTTTCGTAACAGCATGACACGAGGGACAGGACGTTGAAGTAGACGAGGCTGGGCGAGAGGCCGCTCAGACTGGCACTCCTCAGTTTCCGAGGTCGGGTAAGAGATCGCGAACAACGAACAGAAAGCGCCTGGTTAAATACAACAGCTTTTTGCGGCTCGAATAATGGTATACGGCTAATTTGCTTTGGGGGCCAATTGGTCGACCAGGTGGCGCGGTCCAGCCTTCTTTTCGAAGCCCTACCTGAGGGCGGGATCGACTGTAACCGCTGTGGCTTCTTATCAAGACAGCGAAAACGTGTCAGCTGCGGCTGAGTATTAGCCATCTTCAAGAAGCACTTTTTGTTACTTATATAGGCACCTATAGTACCTTTACCAACCGATCTATTAGCACTAATTTATAGACTAGACTTCAGGTTTATTCAATACCTTCATTTTTCGGACTCTGTTCAATGATAATAGATCCTCTGCGGAGCGTTTTCCGCAGACGGTCCAGTTAGACAAAGGCTGAAGAATGGTAGGTAAACCGCCTGCATCCACAGCCTCGCCGAACTGACAATACGAAGCACACTTCCGATCTCAGGTTCTAGAGTAGCATGGCACCTTCCCAGAGTGTACGTGGCTGGTACAGTGTAACATTCTTTCCGACAAATACTTTCGTTGAGCGCCGTTCATCCCACCAATCATGCGAGGAATCAACTTCCGCTTGTCGGCTCCAGGTGGCGACTCGTGACGGCCGCGTCTATAACGTGTCAGCCTTGTCGAGCTTAGAACAGCTGTTTCGTATAGCAGAGGAGTCCGCATTGGCATTAGTGGAACCTAAGGGCGTTCCTTTCTAAAATTAGCGTAGAAGTAACTCCTAGAAGGCATAGAAGGCTACCTCCAAACTATTATTAAACCTTGACCTTGCTTAGACGACGACGAATGCGTCTCTTGGCTTATCAATTAAGTGGTCCTGGTGGGTAGCCACCGATACCTGATAATCGTCCTTGTGTAATGAACCGTCGCCGCGCAGGTAAGTTAAGTCGATTTCCGAAAGTGTTTGACCTCGCACAATTCCATGTGCAGCGTTCATATTGTAATCACTCGCAGCGGGCCGCTTGCTAGTCGAGCGTGAGGAGATCGACTTAGTCCATTTGGAGAATGCGTTTCGTAGGCTTCGGCGCTTCACCTCGACGAGTTTTGGCAACGTGATGATACAAGATACGATGATTCCCAAGGTCATCTCGGCGATACACGACAATCCTACCCAGAGGCTGTTGTATGACGCTTCCGAGCTTGCCGCGATCATTTGGAAACCGAAGTAGATCATGGCAGCGGAGGCGATGCAGGCTCTACAATAGCGTAAATCAATCTTCTACGCTCTCGGAAACGGAGACCTACAGTAGACCAAGCGCTAGCAGTGAGAACACAGACAACTTCTTCTTGAGCGGAATCTGCAACTGCCACAGTGTCCGTGTCGGAAGCGCGAGAATCGTTACATCGGAGAATATGTTGATAGCCGCGGCCGACCGAATAATGGCTGTGTAGCCAATGCAGCGGCCTCCAGTGACGAAAGGATTCCATATTTTCTTTCGGGAGACGCAGGCCCCGATACTCAATGACGTCCCGATGATGTAGTATATGCCGTTCAAAGTGATCAAAATCCGCGCGCCGTAGTACAAGAACCTGTTGACTTCTTTGTGTGGCGCAAAAATGCTCAAATACTGGAGTAGGATAGCTAGTTTGATAAAGACGATGCCTGGACTGTAGATGATTTCTTCGATGTTCACATACTACGAAGCGTCAGACCATGCACTACAAAGATCAGTAACCACTTACATAGAGGAATCTGATCATGTGTTTTAGTTGGAGGCTCCATTGATGCACACCGCCGCCTTCTTTCTTAATCTTGCCTCCCACGGAGACAAATCCGATGAGGATAGCCTACCATACAGTTAGCTCGTCCATTTCAGTAACGAAATGGCCCTCATTGTACGAAGGCACCTATTATAGCGTCTGCGATGACGTTAGCTAGCCAGAAGAGCAAAGAGGTGCCCGAGTCTTCACTCACAGTCGCTCAGATCCGTCCGACGTATAATGAATATCTTTGTGTACATGCGGAGCATCAAAAAGATGCCAGAAAGCGTAAGGCACAAGAACACGCAGACCAGGAACAACTTTTGTTCGTCGGAGACATTGGTGAAATGGGGTATAACTCCGGGTGGCGGGTGCAAGGCAGGCCCCTCGAGGCTTGCTTGCATCGAAGTGGCATTCTTCGACATCGCAAGACGCTGAAGGTATCTGAACTGATTTAGGCAATAGGAAGTAGTGCAAATGATCGATTCTCAGCGAAAGCTGGTGTTGTAGGTGGTAATTCAGCCACGACTTAATGAGCAAGAGCCATCCAGCAGGTGGCAGAACCACGCGGCGCGGGCCATTTGCATGATGGAAAACCGGTGAGAGAATCGTCGCGATTGTGACTTTGTGACTTTGTTGGATCAGTGTTCGGCCTATAGGATCTCATTACGCTAAGTGCCCGACGCAGTGTGAGCCTGCATATAGAATGCGAGAATCGATTGGGGTAGCGTAGCGCTCCATACCGCCGCCTGAATCAAAGGACGCGCGGCTTGGCACTCACCCCTATGGCGAGTCGCTGGGAGCTTCTCACTGTGGGGGCTAAGTGACAAACTCGATGGTGTGGGTGCAAAAGCAAAAACAATGCTGAGCTTCGCGCTCAGAACGGAAAGTAGCTAATCGCGTAGCCCTAGTCTTCTTATTATAAAAATGAGGGAACGGACCTGATTTGGGATGCTTCCACTGGTGAAGCTTTCGGGGAACTTGAACAGGATCAAAGGAGAATATACCGACCTGTGGAATTCTTAACTTATGACAGGGAACTTGTAGTACACGGTAGGAAGGGTATGGAAATCCAGGAAGCTGAAGCTCGGGGGTATCGATGGGTTTCACCAAATCGCCCCCAAAGTCAAACAAGTGAAGGACCTATCTCAAGTTTCAGGACAACGAGAGCAAAAATACCGGATTATGGCGTGAAAAAAAAGAGAGGGATTACTGGATTACCTGCAGTACCCGGAATACCCTCTGGATTCTGCCTGCTTATGAACCTCGCTGTTGGTTGGTGCGGCAGAATACAGTTGCCGTAGGGTGCTCATAAGGCTGGGTCTTTTTCATTACGTTTGATGCCAACTTCAGCTTCGGAAGTACTGCAGGACATACAGAGGATCATACTACCAGAATGTAACTATGTCAAGCAGCAACGCCGTTCGTACAGGCGTCAAAATTGGCACTGTTTCAAATTTTCATTCACAATGATATTTTCCATCATTTTTTCATTTCATCGACGACCGGTTCCGAGAGCTGCCGCTTGTTAGATGGCCAATTTTAGGGGACGTCCGTGAATGGAGTGCCTTTTCCACATACCGCTCTAAGCTACGCCCACCAGTATTCACAGTGTATAATGAAAAACGTAAGAGACGCCAAAAAACAAACACATTTATGGTATGAAAACTGCATCGGGGTACATGTTACTAAGAGATCTGCGCTGCCCTTCTCTCTACTCCCGCGGACTCCTTACATCCACAATTCATTTATCTAAATCTCAAGAATGACTTCGTCTCTAAATCTATCATTCACCGATAGCTCAACGACTTCTCATATGTCGAGCAGGGCGACAAGGTGGTGCCGCGTTTCGTTTCCAACCCATGACTGCCGCCCTCGAGCAAGCCCGACTGCGTCCTTGAGCTCAAAGCGTATAACAGAAATGCAGGAACCATCATTGTCCAGCCTGAGTCTCAGATGGATGCATTTGGGTGCCAAAGATGGTGTAGGACTGCATCGCCACGGGGCTCAAAGAAGTGGTTTAGCGTATTTGGTCAAGTGGATTCTAAGTAGTATTATGCGCTTTTGGAAATTGCTGCTTCCTCCGTATCATTCTATCTCATGAATGAAGGCGAAAATTATTCAGCTTCACAAAGGGTGGCGTAGACGCTGAGCTCGCCGGAACGAGGAAGGGAGCGTGGAAAGAAAGCAAAAAGTGATAGCATATTCAGATAGTGGTCAAGGGAGCAAAGGTAGGTTTCTGAGGATAGCCGGTCTTGTTCTTGCATTGTAAAGCGGGGTGGAACAGCCGAGCAAAATATAATCATATACACCATTCCATCGACGCTGTTCTGGAATTGGATCGACGTAATTTCCGACCCGCGGTTAGGCCAGTAGAAAGGTGGACCAGCGAAAGAGGCGTTCCTCCAACCTGCGTACCCCCATCACGCATCGATGACAACTCAGTTCAGCTGCTCCAGTGTGTTAGTCAATGGTTGTGTGAGACATCTGTATCGGATCTGAGTCAGCCTTTTGCCATGATCAAAGGAACGGCAATTGTCGCATCCCGCCAAGGTCATCTCAGCTTCGGAATTGATACCGATGAATTTTCCGTCGACCGATGAGGCCCGATAAAGCTTTTGCCATACTCGGTGTTGGAAATTTACCACTTCCGAAGAGCTTCCGATTTGCTGCGATGTGACGTTGTATGCGAGGTTCAAATGTTGTGATATCCGACAGTTCACGTGACTTCGGATATTCGGTTCTGCCCAGGTCCCAATCGAAAGCGGCTGACCACTCCATACATGCACTCGGAACCGAAACCGAACGCCCTCCTTAAGAGATTTTCGGAATGAAAGCAGGGTGGCGTATATGCACAGTTTCAATACCGAACTTCCATGCGTGGTACGATCTTGAATTTATTCAAGGTTCTTTAAGACTTCGACGTTCAGGACCCACAATTTGTCCATCTTCAACCAAAAATTAAAAATATTCGCCAACTTATGTATCTTTAAACCACAAGAACTCAACAAATTCGCTATACAGCAAATAGTATTGATTTCCAAACCTTGTTTATCATGTCTATTCCTGAGAAGACCACGGCCCTAGTCATTGGCGGTGGACCAGCGGGATCCTATACAGCCTCTGCGCTGGCTCGCGAGGGTCTTGACGTCGTCTTGCTAGATGCCGATAAGTTCCCAAGGTAAGATTTTTTTTTGCTTTTTTCCATATCCTTCAATTGAAGATTGCCCTCCAAAGTCTTCTCGCGGTGAGCTTTATCCGTCTATTTGTTCGAAAGATATCGCGCTGCTTGAACCGTACAAGGATTGACAAACTAGGTATCATGTCGGAGAGAGTATGCTTGCCTCCATTCGCCACTTTTTGAAGTTTGTGGATTTGGATAAGAAATTCGACAGCTATGGTTTCCAGAAGAAAGTAAGCGATACTTGCGGATAATCCTGGTCAATGTTAAGTCCGGTTTTAGGTTGGTGCCGCTTTCAAACTCAACCATAGCAAGCGTGAGGGATGTAAGTTGCTCGAAAACACCAACCTGTTGCGCGGTAGGACTAATGTTCAAGTAGGGACTGACTTCCTGGCTGCCGGTGGTCCAAATGCATACTCATGGAACGTAGTCCGCTCCGAATCCGACTATTTGATGTACAAGCACGCCGAAGAGTCGGGTGCAAAGGTATTCGATGGTGTTAAGATCAACTCGATCGAATTCGTTGAGTCCGATCTCGACTTGAGCAAAATCGATGGTGATTTTCCTAACCCGGGCCGTGCGGTCTCTGCAAGCTGGACTCGCAAGGAGGATGGTGTCAGCGGAACTATTAACTTTGAATACCTCGTGGATGCTAGTGGACGTATGGGAATCGTGTCTACCAAATATCTTAAGAATCGGAAGTTCAATCAAGGACTGAAAAATGTCGCGAGCTGGAACTACTGGAAAAACACAGGAAAATACGCACCCGGAACTGCGAGAGACAACCAACCGTTCTTCGAAGCATTGACAGGTAATTACTCCATAGCTCCGTCTTCTCGCCTCGAGGTGGTTACTAAATTTGCGTAGATGCAAGTGGTTGGTGCTGGACTATCCCCCTGCACAATGGCACCTTGTCTGTTGGTGTTGTTCAGAGACAAGACCTGGCAACAAAGAAAAAGAAGGAGTTGGGTTCCCCATCCGGTCTAGAATTCTACAAGGAGTCTCTAAAGCTTGCACCCAACTGCCTGAACATCATTGGCAAGAACGCCGAACTGGTTGACGATATGCACCATGCTTCAGATTGGTCATACAGTGCATCCTCGTATGCAAGCCCTAACGTTCGCATCGTTGGTGATGCTGGATGCTTTATTGATCCTTACTTCTCTTCCGGTGTGCACTTGGCACTCGCTAGTGGTCTCTCCGCCGCCATGACTATTTGCGCAGCTAGGAATGGTGATGTAGACGAGTTGACTGCTATTAAGTGGCATTCAAGCAAGGTTGCTGAGGGCTACACCAGATTTCTGCTTGTCGTGATGAGCGCCTTGAAGCAGATCAGGAGCAAGGACGAGCCTGTTCTGAGTGACTGGAGTGAAGATGGATTTGATGTCGCATTCGATGCTTTCAGACCCAGTATGTGTACTTTTCCATTATGCCATAGCTTAAGACTCACATATCTACAGTCATCCAAGGAACTGCCGACGCCGATGTAGGCGGCAAACTCACGCAGAGCGAAGTGACTAACACGGTCAACTTCTGCCTCAATGCCTTTGATCAGACAGCCCCAGAAGACGCCGACCGCGTCATGAAGAAACTTGAATCTCTTGAGGGCGATGCCAAAACCAATCTGGAGAAATTCGACGCGGAAGAACTCAAGATCTTAAACCACATTCGCGCGCGCCAGATGCTGCGGATCGAGGATTCATTCCACGTTGACAACTTTGCGAAGGATGCCATCGCGGGGTACGTGCCGAATTTGAAGAGGGGTAGTTTGGGGCTCCGCCCGCAAGGTGAGACGAAGGATAAGTTGTCAGCGCCTATTGTGGATTTGCTGAGGCTGGTGGATGAGCATGAGGCTGTGGGCAACACTGTTCCGGCCATTGGCGCTTGAATTATTTCCATCGATACTCTAAACTAAGCTTTATTTCCGCTGCGGAACCAAAATAGGTCTCGTGATTACCTACGCGCTTTGTACAAGTGAGATTCTTAACCACCTTCGATACTTTAATGAGTGTTTTGGGCCGAATACATAGGCTTAATCCGGTGGTGGGTAGCACGGGCTAGCCGCCCTCTGTTGACAAGTGATTGTGAAATCATGATTTCTAAGTTGATAAACTCGTACAGCCGGCTTTACGGCAAAGATTTCCGCTTCCGGGTACTGAGTTCTGGCTGATACGTCAGAAAATCTCGGTAATCGGGAATAAAGGTTGCGCCATATTGGATCAGCAAAGCACGCGTCCGTTCCGAAGACTCATATCTACGATCCTGCACTCGTGACTCGCGGGTATTCACCCGCTGCATGCCACAGCCATTCATGTGTTCGATCAACGTCACATTTTGGCTCTTGGGGGTGAGATCTCGATGGTAATTTGATGATGCGCATGCGAACGTACCCAATGATCTGCATCCTGCCCAATAAGGTAATAGCGGGGTTGCGAAATGATCTATCTATGCGTGGAGAGAGCCCGCCTCAAACTTGTTAATAGTGGAGAGGATTTGCTTGGCTTTGGACTTCGGTCTTTTTTGAATAACGCCTTTGATTCATCTGCAACTTCGACGTGGTGATAATGGAACGTTTCCCGAGGACTTCGGCGGAAGCCGATCAGCTCATTCAGATGGGGAAGCTGCTGAATGAGGCAATCGAGACCGTGACTGAAGAATGGAGGAATGAGAAGTTGTCCAAAATGCAGAGAAATAGCAGCAATGGCGTCGATGGAGCAAGAGACCCTGAGAATGCAAACACAGCAGACATTCTACCGAGTTGGCCATTGTATCAGGCCCAGCGCACAATCCTCTCGCTCACCGGAGCTCTAACAGAGCTGGTAGCAGAGCCTTCCCACCGGCTCTTAGAACTCATGGGCGAGTATTGGGAGTCCAGAGCACTGTTTATCGCTACAGAACGGCGCATACCAGATCTATTACATGAAGCCGGTGATGAAGGGATGGACATCGCTGAGATTTCCACGAAAACTGGGATTGAACACCTAAAACTATGTACGCGAAGCTACTCTTAGGTTGTGTGGAGAAAAAAATTCCCATAGAACTAACAATGATGTCTTTGTTTGCATAGCGCGGATAATGCGATGCCTGGCTTCAATACATGTCTTTCGCCTGACTGGCCCCGAACGATTCGCCAATAACAGGATTTCTGCTCAACTTGTCGACAACAAACATTTAAGCGCGTACATCTCCATGTTGTAAGTCATGAAATGTAAGAATGAATTATTGCAGAGTACTAACCGGATTATCATAGCTCTGGAGACATTTACACCGCAGCAGAAAGGCTCCCAAAATACCTTCTCGGGCCCCAAGGTGCATCCTACAGTGTGACAGAAACTGCTTGGCACGAAGCGCTCGGCACCTCCAAACCGAGATGGGAATGGCTTGCTGAAAAAATAAATCCCAATGAAATTCAAAACGACGGTGTTGGCTATCCAGGTGTTCCTGACCCGAGCCTGTTTGCACACTACGTTCCTGATACCGATGGAAAGATTCCACGACCCGAATTGCAGCTTTTCGGGCTAGGCATGGTGGGTGGAGGGAGGTCACAAAGCGCTGCTCAGCCTTATGGTCAGCGTAATCCTCATGCTAAAAAGACCTGGAAGCATACTAACCATCTCGACAGACTTCCCATGGAGGGACTTGCCCATTGGCGCAACTGTTGTTGATGTCGGCGGTGGTGTTGGCGGATTTTCCTTGCAGCTCCTCCGCGTCTACCCCCATCTCAACTGTGTCGTTGAAGATCGCGCTGAAGTCGTGCAGCAAGGCAAGCAAGAGTTCTGGCCTCAGCAAGCACCTGATCTGCTTCAATCCGGTCAAGTCAGATTCATAGCCCACGACTTCTTCAAACCAAACCCAATTGAGGGTGCCGACGTTTATTTCTTACGTGGCGTTTTGTAGGTTCACTACTCCATTAGGAACTGCTCTGCACAACTTATTTGAAGAATCCGCTAACACTAACCGAAAGGCACGATTGGTCCGACGACTACTGCATCCAGATTCTAACCGGCGTACGTAATGCGATGTCGGATAAGTCGCGTATCTTACTTTGCGAGCAAGTCATGAATTCCCCCTACGGCTGTGACGAGCTCGCTTCTGCACCCTCTCCTCTTCCAGGGAACTATGGATACTTTGGCAGATTTCAGGCGGCGCGCGATCTTAGTCTTATGGCTTGCATTAACGGCATTGAGCGAACACCCGCCCAGTTTAAAGATTTGATCGAGAAGGCAGGTCTCAAGCTGGTCAAAATTCATGAGCTCAGGTCTATCTATTGCATGATTGAGATTACGAAATAAAATCTCCAGGCTTGGGCTGGCGAAGGCCTTAGGATTTCATATGATTATGAAAGACTATCGGTAGGGAAAGATTCAACACACTCTACTCCTGATCGCTATCCGTTACCTGTATATTTTCCTACGCATGCAGATGCAGATTCTTTCTCAATTTGTGTTCCTCAAACCATTGAATGAACTTCGTTAGTCGCTTGAAACATCGATAATGAAATATCGCGCGAGTGTCTTCGCGTCTATCATGGGTTACCCTCACATAAAGATAATAACATGATCCAGTGTAGCGAGAAGGATGAAGTTGAAGTTGACATCTAGTATCATGATACGTTTCCTTTTCTCCTGCTTTAACGTGAACCTCATTCTTAACGGTCTTGGCGGTATGCCCAGTCCGACCGATATACGATACCGGTAGAGAGAGCGGAAAATACGGAACTATGTATCTGAAGAGGAAATGCCGTATAGAGATGCTTCCTGGTGGAAGGTTATTGGCTGGCATTGTGATAAGATATTCTCTCATAAACAAATTGATGTCTCGTTGAAGATGCGAAAGATAGGTACGCCAGATAACGGCCGGGCGACTCAACTCAGAAGTGTATAATGTAAAACCGTTTTGCGTGCAGCGACTTCCACTTCGCTCATCAACGTGCGCCTTGAAAAGCGACAAAAAACAAAAACATGACTATTGATGAAGACCATGGCTTGGAAATTCTTACTATTCAAAATTCTATTCAATTTTATCATCTATACCATTGAGAATTATCTAAAGAAATCCATTCTCTGCCAACAAATCACGATCTGTGGAAGATACATTGATTACAATGCCCCGATTGCACGCTTCAGAAATCCGGTCATTTTCTGTACCTGCAACAACAGCTTAGTATACAGTTATATTTTCAGGACGTGGAATGTGAACTTACAATTGGTTCTCTCATCATTGTGAAATGATTTCCCTCCATGCTTACACATGTGATGTTGTCCTCTCCCAACAATTTTCCCCATCCATTACTTCCAAAGTCGGTCCGATCACCAATCAAGAAGGCAATGCTCGGCGACAGATCTTGCGACTGGGAGAATCGTTTTCCATCATCATTGACGTCTTGGTAAAGGTTCTCCCTCGCCCAGATAATGAACGTATTCGGCGCCTTCTTGGGGTTCATAGGGACTGGCTTGTAACTTGCAAGGTTTCGAACGCTGGCCTCAAAATGCGGGATTAGCCACGACGGTGGGGCCGCAGAGTTGCGCTGGCTATTGAGCAAGCCCTTACTCTCAATGAATCGGAGAAGCTCGGAGGGAAGGGGCTCAATATCGCCGGGACAAGGAGAGTCAATCAGTAACAGATTTTCTACAATTTCGCCTTGTCTTTGGAGCTCGCAGGCGATTTGGTATGCAAGGACACCACCAGCTGACCAGCCTCCCAGGTTATAAGGCCCCTTGTTTTGACGTCGCCGGATTTCAGTTAGATATTGAAGAGCGACACTCTCGATACCCTCAGTGTAACCCTCAGGCGTTTTCATGTATGGACAGTTGAGGCCGTAAATACATACGGAGGAAGAGAGTGAAGGGAAGACGGCGTAGGATGTCGCAGATCCGGACCCGTCAGGTAAGAGGAACAAGATCTTTGAAGCGGTTTTCGGGTTGCCTCTGAGGAGTATCGATGTGGCAGGGGCTTTTTCTATCTCCATCTCCTCATCTTCCGAATTGACGGAGGTCGCGAGGCTTTCATCTAGTAAACTTCCTCCTGAACTGTAGGGGGTAGAGGTTTCGGTGACACCTTTGAGGCTGAATGCGGCAATGGCAAATCTAGCGTCGCGGACCGTGGGATTGTCTGTGAAAAATGATGTGGGAATGTCCAGGTCCAGTTCCTCGCGGATTCGACCAGTGATGGATAGGGCCATCAGAGAGTCGACGCCTATGTCGCCGAATTCCGCGGCATCAACAAGTTCAGACGGGTCCGTGCCCAGTTCATCAGATATGATTCCACAAATCTGTTCTATGGCTGAATCAGATGCAATATTGCCTCGGTTCAGGTCTCCGGTATGATCTGGGTCTTCGTCCACGGCCTCGTCCGAGACATTGCCACCACCACCATCATCATCATCGTCATGGGCCCCTGACGCATTACCAACGACCGCTTGGTCACCTATCAGACTGAGTAAGGCAGACTTAGCTTCACCAATGGTTGAGTTGTCTATGAAGAGCGAGGTAGGAACATCCAAATCGAGCTCTTCCCGTAATCTACCAGAGAGAGAAAGTGCCATGAGAGAGTCTACACCAATGTTGGCAAACTCAGATTCGTCAAGCAGTTCCGAAGTGTCCATGCCAAGTTCATCAGCAATGATGCTCATCAAGGTGTCAAGCATACGGTCGGTTTCGCGTCGGACTGTATGACGAGATCCAGGATTGTTCACCCTCTGGATGACTTTGAATGGCTGGTGATGCTTCGATCCTGTCTTTTTGACATGTTTTCGTGGAGCACCTGGCGCGATGAAGCCGTTGGTTGGCGGGAGTAGTTTGTTGAGAAGAGTGCGTGGAATGGCTTGGAATTTTACGCCACCTATCACAGCAACAACGTGATCCTTTTCAAAAACATACACATCTCCGGCCATGGTATTCCTGGGCCCGGGCTGCATCTTGACATAGTTTCGGTAAGTTATCTCGCCGGATATCGGGCGGGCGACCTTGCAATAATCCCAGCCGTGAGAAATGTAAACGACCTTGTTGTGATCCACAGCATCGGAAGCATTCAGGACATATCCAGAGAGGTGAGCAATGTTGTCGATCCAATATGGATTGTAGGCGAAATCGCTGTCGTCTTCATTGACGGTAAATCTGATCGACGAGGCAGCTTCGAAGTTTTCGCTGTCAATAAGAACCTCTGTCATTCCATGGTAATTTTTGTTGTAATTGACCAAGCTTGAAAACCGTTCGTATGCCTCCTTGCGGTCTACCTTTTTCGTAGCTCCACTATCAAGGCCTTGAGCCAACAAATCCATACGCGAGCGGATTAGATAGGCGATGCGTGCCCAATCGCTCAACCAGGCCTTGGTATCGCCATATTGAATGGTGCACGACGCATGTAAGTCCCACGTCTTGCCATCCGTAGCCAAGCTAGTGTACTTGAAACTGACTGATTTGATTGGTCTCTCTGCTGTGGCTGTGATCTTTACCTTGTGTGGCTTTGTCGCATCGCGCGTCTTTCCGATCAATGGTTTCATGATTTCGAGACCACGAATGTCCATGCCGATATCTGCCACCGGATTCTCAGCTGCTTTTCGATATAGCTGGCCTGCGAGAGTGAGTGCCATATCGGCGTACACTGCCTAAAATATTGTCAGTATTTACTATCAGGATTTGACAAGTACATACCGATGGAGTGAGGGCCGATCCGTTTATCAGATGTCCGGAAATAGCTTCATGAAGGTCAGGGTGCATTAAGTCAGATTCGGCCTCCAAAATGACAGTTGACTTCCCGAGATTCTCTTTGGTGATATTCTGAATGGAAGCGGTTGTCGGTCTGTTCTTGGGCTTCTTCAACTTGGCCGGTGCTGCTGTCAGCTCCCCCTTAGTCAATTGCCAATTATTGGTATATTCAATCCAATAGTTTTTGAGGTCAAATGAATAGCGGGGAAGCTGAAAGACTTCATACGAAGATTCGTAATCATGATAGACCTCGTTCCAGGATATCGTTGCGCCATGTAGGTGAAGAGTACTCAGTGCGTTCGCGATTGATTTCCAAGGATCTTCGTTTTTGCGGAGTGACGATACTGTCACTGTCTGTTTCCCGAGGTTTGACTTGGCAAAGGCAGAAACAACAGGCGTGGGTCCAAGTTCTAGGAAAACTGTGCTTGGGCTGATCACACCATCCTCCTTCGCAGCCGCGATGGCCCCCATAAAATTGACTGGTTCTCTAGCATGGCGTGCTAAGAACTTGGGACCAAACACCCCTCCTCGCGAGACAGCTTCCTGAAGTAGCGGAGAAATAACGGGTATCTCTGGATCATGAAAAGTGAGAGGTTCCGCGACACTTTGGAGGGCGTCCATAATAGCAGATACTTGGCTGGAGTGGAAGGCGTAGGCTGTTGGCAGGACGATGCATTTGATGCCGGCATCCTTGACTATCTTTGAGTAGGACAGTATTTGATTTGTAGGCCCACTGATGACCGTCTCTCGAGGGCCATTGACACAAGCTACTTCGAGTTCTTCACCTTCAAGAAGTTTGTGGACAGCATCCACGGACGTTCCAATGGCCAGCATGGCATGGGTTCCTACAGAGCACTTCTCTTCGAGGAGTTGTGCCCTTCGACCGACAAGAAAGATGGCATCGCTTATGGAGACTACGCCTGCAACGTTCAGTGCCGCGTACTGTCCAAGGCTGTGGCCAAGCACAGCGCTCGGTACAACTCCCCAAGACTTCCACAATCGTGCCAACGCCATTTGGATACAAGTTAGACCAAGTTGTACAATGACCGGTGGGAGCAAATCTATGTCTGAGATCGTTCCGTCAATAAGAGGGAGAAAAGAGGGGAACCCTTGATTCCGGCCAATGCGGTCGAATTCCAGAATGTCAGTGCGAAACTGCTTCGAATCTTCAAATAAGGTCTTTCCAAGCGCCGGATAGTGAGATCCTTGGCCGGTAAAAAGGAAGCATAGTTTCGGGGTATTCTTCGAGAGTGCTTTGACAGGCTGTTCTTGAGAGGAGGCTAGTTTTTGCTTGACGTTTTCGATACTCAACGCCGCAAAAGAGACGCGGAAATTGTGATGCATTCTTCTTGCCATCAAAGTGTAAGAAAGACTTGCCAGTGATTTGTTCGGGTTCTGATCCAGATAAGCGATAAGGTTTTCGACGTTCTTCTTCAGTGATGAAGCCGATCTCGCCGTGACGGAGATGACGAAAGAACCCCTGGGGTCAGGCCGCCCAGAGATACGTGCGGGTGCATCTTCAAGAAGCATACCAGTGTTCCCACCGGATGCGCCGAAGTTGTTCAAGTACGCTAGTCTTTTGCCTTCTTCTGGTCGAAGCCAAGGCGTTTCTTTGAATGGAATACGGATGCCTCTCTGCTCTAAGTCGTCTGGGAAGGTATGATTGATGACTCCTTTGATTCCGACGTGAGGAGGAATGGCATTTCTTTCAAACATTAGTAGGACCTTCATCAAAGAGGCCATACCAGCTGCTGCCTCTCCATGGCCCATATTGGCTTTCACAGCGCCTAGGTGAAGTGGTTTTCCAGCAGATCGTCCTTGGTGCCGCGGAGCAAAGACGTTAGAGATGGATTTCATTTCAATACCGTCTCCGATTTGCTGCAGCGATGTTAGCGAAAACTAAAGGAATGGCAAGTATCAGACAAACCGTGCCAGTACCTGCAACCCGTGTAGTCAGTATCAGCTGCTGTTCAAAGAAATGAAATCTGGGCAAAGAAAGGCTTGCTGATTTCTATGTCTGGGATTATTCAAATAGAACCCAGCGGAAAAACTGCAATTGGAAAGTGAACCTGTCGGGGATATACATACCGTGCATCTCCACGTAGCTGACATCTCTAGCATCCACGTTGGCTTCATTCAAGATTTTGTGGTAGAGCAACTCCTGCGCCGGGCCATATGGCTGCGTTATTGATACAGCATCGCACGAGTGATTTGTAGCTGTTCCAAGTACAACAGCTAGAATAGGGTCATTGTCAATTTCGGCGTCGGACAGCCTCTTCAAAACAACTGCACCAACTCCATCTCCACGGCAATATCCATCCGCTCCATCATCAAATGGTTTACAATTTCCTGTTTTCGACAAGAACTGTGCTCGACTAAGCCCCGCGTACAAATCAGGGCTAGTCATAACATTGAGGCCACCGGCGATTGCAGTATCGCATTCTTTAGCACGAAGGGCTGAACACGCTAGCTGAATGGCTGCGAAACTTGATGAGCAAGCGGTATCCACAGAATAACCTATAATTTTATCACTTAGTTTAGTACTCTCAGGTAATATATAAAAGCACGCAAGGAGTGTCTGACTTGTCTGACAGGTAATGAAGTTCTCTTAACGCCGGTTGATGTCGGTCGCGAAGGAAACAAAAACTGAAAAATTTACGTACTTGGACCACCGAATTTGAAATGGTAGTTGATGCGCCCGGAGGCAAATGCCCGGATATTGCCAGGGATATAGTATGTGTCAATATTCTCTGCCGCATTCACCGCACGCCAGTCGTCACTGGTCTGGCCATAGAATGTCCCAACACGTGCTAACATTGACGAAGGGGTCCTATTGGGAACAAACCCGGACATCTCGAGCGCTTCATAGGCTGTAATCATACCTAATCTCTGCATTGGGTCGGTTTGGTAGGCTTCGCGGGGTGACATATTAAAGAACTTTGGGTCGAAAAGGCCTGGTTCCTCAATGAAACAGCCATACGGGGTGTGTGAGGTGTTTTTCTTCTTGCCCGTCGGATCCGTATGCGCATCAACATCCCAACGATCTGCAGGAACTGGTCTATGGAGATCCAGTCCCTGCTCTAGCACACGCCAGAAATTTTCCAGCGTGTCAGCACTGGGGAAACGTCCTGCCATTCCCACAATGGCGATTTTAGTCGTATTGTCCGGTACATTCGAGAAAGCTTCCAATGAGCCAAATTGTTGTCCGAGAGTGATTTCAAGGCCTTTGACTTTCTTTAAAGCTGAGACAATGCTGCTCATTGCATTTGATGGGCCTACTGATGTCACTCGACATATTTTGTTGCATGAAGCCCTCCCATGATTAGTGAGTTGGGTAAGCAATCCAGTGAAAGAAAGTGGCCGATTTAGAATTTCATGTACGACGTTCCTCATCAATTGGTGAAATCGGGTATTGGAAAGTGCTTCTCTAGGACCTCCTGAAATAACTTCGACCAAAGGTTGGGCAGACTTGATGTTGGTGGTCTCGAGAGGCTGCAGGACATCTTCAATGTCATCGGTATCGTATATGTGCGAAGCGTGGAACGGTCCAAATATATCGAGCTGGACTAGTTTATGTTTTTTGAAGTGCGCGGACTCCTCAAACAAAGACTTCAGGGTTTCTGGTGGCCCGCTTACTGTAACCGCATCTCTACTAGCAGAGCTGAGATAGGCACAACTAGCTTTTGGAATGCTCTAATAATTTCGTCAATTGTCGAAAGCATTCATTTGGGAGTCACATTACTTTTGATTTATTGAACTTTTCAAGCTCATAAGCTGCAGCTTCCTTCTGCACCCCTATCACGAGTGTCGACCAGCTCCGAGCGGCATTATCGTCTCTACTTGTCGATAATCTTTGGGTAGCTTTAAACACTTTCACACCAATTCGAAATGCCACTTGGACAGTCTTCAGTGCAAAGGGTACAAGGTCCACAAGACTTTGGCTTGCTGATATCGCAGTAGCAGCCAGTAACCCGGTGCATAGTCCCGCGAAAACGGTCTCAGATGGGACGATATATCGAGAAGGATGGTCATCAAAATAGCTGAAATCGTCGTCAAAGTTACCTTCATTGAGACTTTGGATATCTATCGAACAGATTGCTTACCTCATGACACTTGCTAATTGGTATATGCATGTGAGCGTGGACTCGAGGATGGGGTTGCGTGAGCTCGATCCTCTGTACCTCTTCACTAGTTCCGGAAAGTCTGTGAACGGGGGTATCTGCTTCTGCACATGACGGGGCTGTTTGTTGATTTCCTCACGAAGAGTCTCAGGTAACTTTTGGATGAAATGCTGAAAGACAAGACCTCGTCGGCGCCCACAGAGTTTGTCAAGAGGCTCACGGAAGTCGCCCGTCTCGTCCCCAAACACGAAGACGTCAAATTTGCTCTTCATGATTTCTGACGGCAAACTGCAAATTATTGTTGACGCTAGAAAGAAACCTCGGTATGGCAAACAAGATTAAAAACGGGGGGAAACATAGGAAAACTATCTGAGGCATATGTATTCCGCACGCTATCATCTTAACCCCTAAGGTTTCACGGCTTTTTGGTACGGCGATTGAGCATCATAGCCACAGCCAGCCTCAAGTCGGTAATACTGGGATCAGAAGGGTCCCTGCGCATTAATCTTCAGGGTCTCTTCCTTCAAGAAAATGAAGACTTCCGAATGGCGGCCGGCAAAAATTGGCCGGTAATGATAGTCTCTGCGCATCTGACCGCAGTGTCATTTGATTGGGTGAATTATCGGATGTGTCGGTAAAACTGGGGTGAACTGGTATTAATGCCCGGTAAACTGTCTTCCGCCACCTCAATGCAGGTATCTAAAATGTGATCGACGATAGAACACCGGTAAAAAATACTACTACCTTACCTCTCAAGATGGAAGTCGAAGTTGATATGAGAGTGAAGGGAAAGGTGAAGGTGGAAGAAGTTTTGCGCTAGCCCGGGCATTGAGCACGTGACTTCATCCCTGTGGTGCTGACACCCAAGTGATGCCTCTCCCCCGACGGCTTACTTCAACAGCTCTATGCATAAACGTTTATGACGCTACACAATACCGAAAACGTCCGCCATGCCAAATGGAGGAAGAGAGGCGCATCTACACAATAGCATGGCCAATCTTCGTGGACCGGACCGTAGCACAATGATTGGCGATGTCGCACGACAGCGGTAGTCGGATAGCATATATACCCCGTCTCATGCGACTAGCAAACTTCGTATTATATCGTAAAATCCGCCAGTCTGACAATAAATCACAGCCTATGATCCGGAGTTCCGGGGCGCTGTGGCCAGCTCCGAACGCGTATTACGGCATCAGAAAACACTGGTTATCTAGTAATTCAAGCAGATCTGCTTGATCATAAGTCAGTATCTTCTTTGGGAGCTTCTACAATATAATAAGACCCAGCGTCCTGGGCTGTGACGCGTGTCCTAATGTTCCATCTACGATCAACAGATGAAACGACGGCAAGTTTTCGAGTTGGAATGGGTTGATAGTGGCGGTACACCCAGGTCTTATATAAATGTCCTCTACATAATTTTCCCGCTCCAACTAACTCTGCGATTGAGATATATCAGCTCAGGATCTGTAAATGTCTGTCAATTTCTTGATCTTTCTTCGCTGATGCTAGACAGGATGACGAGACATAGAACAACATGACTGAGCTGGAGCTCAATGGTAGTAATGAGGCAAACAATTTTGGGAAAAGTGCAATTTAGAAGTGCTTTGCTGGCTATCGCGGAGATTGAAAAGACGGCCCTATCGATATTAAACATCCTTTGGGAAACACTATTGTGAGAACGTTATCAAAGGCAAGCAGAGCTTCTGCTCCATTTCTGGAACGGGACCCAAACGTATATGATCTCTGGTTTAGTAATGGAATGAATTAAAAGGCAGTGTTGCGTTACAGAGGATTTTTGCAGTTCATGATCAAAATAGCTGAGATTTAACTCACTTCTCTGAAGAGAATTGCGAGTCAAGAGGTTAACGAAAAACCATAACCAAGGCCGCAGATACGTTGAATGAATTATCAATGTCTATCAGATGATTTTACGAAGATTTTGCTCTGTATAGTGTTCAATAGAGCCGGATCAGGGAGCCCAAATGCATTCTGTACCTATCAATTTGTGCTCCACTGCTGAGCCATGACAAGCTTCAATTGAAGTCCCATTCATTCCAATCTCAAACCAAATCATTGACATCCATGTTAATACCTTTGTTAACCGTGAATAATATCCCCAATCAACTGCAATAAGGAAAACACTTTGTTAAGATACTCTGCGATGTTTTATTCCAACGTTTCATTTCATTCCTTACATTTCCTCAATCTGTTGAAGTGCTTGTAATTTTTTGATCTATCCTTTAAATTATTCTGGATGCATGGTATTGACTTGGGTGATCGCCTTGGCATTCCCTCAGTGATTAACGTGAAATCACGTACAATCTTATACTTCATAGATTATTCATAAGAGTCTGCGATCATCCCACAGCAAATCTTTTTCTTCCAACTAATGTCTATTTCTGTATCTTGGCAGTCTAATGTCCCTTTGAGAAGAGCTCTGATCTACAGATTCCTATGAGCACTGATGATAAGTTCTCTTCCTTGTGGCCTGCTACCATTGCTTGCGACGCTATTCTGTGGTAAAATTGCCTGAAATCGATATATTGAAACTCAGCAAGCAATATCGGGGTCTGATAACATCGCGCAATTTAGTGGGAGCAGCGTTCCCAGGAATATGCTGCTATACTATGATCGCCCCCAGCATTACAAGGCACGCCGCAATTCGAAAGCGATTGGGTTCACAAGATCATCAGCAATGCAAGTACAGGGATCTGGCTGATGATGCCACGTGACATTGCAGAGCTTCCGACGACACCCATGTCATTTTCTTCCCACTAAATACCAGCTGAAACAAAACCACTATACTAACGCCGCGGGAACATATCGCAAAAGCAAGAACGATTTACCTAGGCAGTCTGCCGTATTCCGTATTGATTATGTGAGGCGCACGCGCTATACATGCATACTTGTACATCTTACCCCAATCAGTATACACGCGCTCGCATTGCTCGTATTAAACTCACCCAAATAATTGTACGTGTGGCTGCCTATCGGTTTTGCTCAGTAATGAGATCTGCAACAAGATTGAGTACTATACTCAAGCAAGTACCCATATGCGAACTGAGTGGGGGTCCTCAAATCAAGCGGTGACGCTCGCGGGCTTGTCCGGGGTTTTCTATCGCACACAAGTTAGAGTCAACGCATCCAACATGCCCGTGTCGTTGGTTTGGCGCCTCATAACAAGCTCTAAGCACCTCCCTCTCCCGTAACTGCCCGCATAAACTATATTCTCACCTAGGCCTGAGTTTGCATAGCCATCCCCTAAGTCAAATAAAGTTCGAATCGCGAGAACTGGTCATTTTTTATTTTTAAGAAATTTGTATTACTGGAAATGGGCGGCTATCGATTTGAGTTTTCATGCTGAATATTTGGGTAACCTTCACCATAGGAATAAGGTGGTTTAGATCTAGGGTTCGTGATTATTATGTAGATCCTTGATACCATGATGTAGAGTCGAGCAATCTGCCATCGCTTATTGGGTGCAGTGGGCTACGTTATTCAACTATGGCAAATTGATCGTCACCATCCCGTTATCCATGTATCGAATAACATTATCGATGGTTAGCGACCTCGTAGAAGCTTACTCGGTATAAGCTTCAGCAAGCGTTACGGATTGGTATTGTAATTAGCCTATGCTGTACGTTGGTGTTGGCAGGGGGAGGCGTTTTGCTAGTGAATAGGCAAATGACGTTTCTTCTTATGCATACCTGCAATAAGACTATTTCCTCCACCACATCCGTAAGACCTGACATTTGCACTACCATAAATGTTACCTTACAAGCCCCAGCTGTGGGTCTAGTTCTGATCAGCTAGCCACCATACTATATCCTACTCTGGTAGGAGGCTGATTGCGTGTTCAGTATTAATCATACAGCTCTTCTTTCTTCGGTAGAGATTGATTTCCCACTATCTTCAGCAACACTAGTTCATCAAAGTTGCGAAAAATCGAATAAAGGTTACTATTCAAAAACCGGAGAATCATGGAGCTCGAGACCATCCCACAGCCTGCAACCGTACAGGCAAACCCAAATCCAAAGACAAGTAACAGCAAGAACCCCTCATCAAATCCTGTTCCGGTGGCACCGACGAGATGGAGACCGCGAAGAAGAGGGGCATGTGGAATGTGCAAATTGAAGAAAGTACGCTGTGAGTGTCCCCACATGCAAGAGTTTAAGTAGATGATAACTAATAAACGTGATTAGGTGATGGAGGAACGCCGTGTATGAACTGCCGTGTATGAAGCCCCATCAATTAGCTAAAGAATGTAACTAATGTATTGTGAAAGAGGAGCAACCAAAAGTGTGAATATACCGTGACAAAGAAACAGCAGGCTTCGAAGAAGTCAGTAGGGTCAGTGCCGCGGATAATTGCACCGAAATTCTGGAAGAAAGCTGACGAAGGGATCAGCAGCATCACAACCCCTGCGGCTGAAATCCCCGACAACGGTCAACCGTCGCCTGATAGGACTAAGCCTTCCCAATCAAGCCCTGTCAACTCTGAAGACACTGTTCCAATGCAGGCGCAAGCTCCTACTTCCCACAACCACAGTGGGCCGAGCCTCATGGATGAATTTTTCAATGATACCAACTGGAGCTTCGACTTGGACTTGGAGAGAATATTACTTCCTCCAGGAGAAGTTAGCAATGATCTCCATCTTCAGAAATTCTCATGGCTGGGCCCTGCCTCAAATGAAGACCGCAACCTTGAATTTGACATACCTGTTACGTCAGACGCGCTGGATACCGCAAACTATGGACCACCTGTGGCAATACTTGATAGCGATTACGCCCAATTTTCAAATCCGCTATCCCACTCACTTAGTTGGGCTGAGAACCCAGAGGATTCAGTAAAGATGGTGGATATCAATGATAAGGCCCGATCATATAGCTGGGATGAGTTAAGTCTAGCAGGCGATATGTGTACAAACTATGATCCGAAGATGACGGCGAAGAATTTCCTTGGTCAGTGCTGACAGCGATGTGAAGCAGGATAAAAAGCTGACTGGCATTACAGACCCAATACCGAGTCCTAACTTTTGCTTGGGAGCAATATTCTCGTGGAAAGACTTCTCAAACGAGGTTTCGATGAACGTGGAACAGGACACTGTACAAAGGATTTTCTCGAGCATCAGCCTTGTAAATAACCAACAAACCCCACTTAACAATAAAGAAGAGCATCGGCGCACGTATGCATCCTGGTACTGGAATGACACGGCACTCATGGAGGACTGTTTAAATGGTAGGTGCACTTCCCAGAAACGCCATACATTATTGTCGATATTCCCTAAAACTTGTTCCGAGAAGCATGCTTTGAGCAACCTCTAGGGTAAGTAACCAATTTTGTCCTACTTCGGCAGTAGACTTACTGACGAGCACTAGTGTCCCGAACTTTTTGACCAGATCGTTGTTCGAAGAATACATGAAGGAGGCTAGACGGCGTCCTCAGGAGGATTTAGTTCTACTATCTTTGATTGATTCGGTTATGGCGATCGGATTCCACGCTTTCTGGAAGAGAAGTAGGCGTTTTGGAACACCTAGCGAGAGGAAGGAAGCCGATTGTTATTCGAGGACAGCATTGAGCTCCCACGCGAGCGTACTACGCTCACCAGACAATCTGGTTAAACTGCAAGTCAGTACCCTCTTGCTATCTCTAAATTCTCGGCTAACTTGCTAGACACTTCTCGCAATGGTAACATTGAACCTTTGAATTACAACAAGACTTCTTCTTTAACTAATGTGTTAGGCAATCATATCTGAGCATATGAATGAAACCGCACATTCGAGAATACTGTCAGGCGCGATAAATTGCGCGCGGGCGCTGAAACTAGAGAACGAGGACAAGATTATTAGCCACTACAGAAGTTGTGACGAGCGTAATCTTGCAAAAAGAGCGCTGTGGTTCTTGTACTCGATCGAAGTCCCCCACTCCTTAAGGAATGGGATCTCCCCGGTAAGTGATAATCTGCAGTCCCAACTTTATCGCCAGATCTAACAAAACATCACAGTCACTTGACCGCGACTGGATAGATTTCGCTCCACCAAGAGCGTCCACTGAAACGGATTGGTTTCGTATCCAGTGTCTCTATGCGCTAGTCATAGGTTCTGCGGCATCTTTACTATACAGCCAAAGAGGGCTTCGACAATCTGCTGCGGAACGAGAGCACAAGCTGGATCTATCATTCAAACTTTTGGAGGATTGGAGAATTCACCTACCGCCAGCGTTGAGAGAAATTCACAACACAGATATTCAGGGCATCATGACTGACCAGCACGTCCAACACGTGGCTCTTTGCATGTTTTGCCAGTATCACGAAGCCATCTTTCTGATCTATTTCCCCTGGATAGGCAAGCAGTCACAAAGCAAAATCACAGAGAAGGGTCGTAGGAAAGCATTTGAACTCTGTGTCAAATCTGCACAAGTAGTGCTCACAACAGCAAATCAAATTTCATCCTTAGAGATACTGGATAGGTATAGCCACACACATATGGACTTTATGCATAAGCTAATCTCTCCACAGCAAATTTCTCAGTCTTATATCAGTGTCTATCTGCATGACATTCTTAGATGTTGCCAGTAGCAGTGGAACGCAAAAAAGCATAGCATACTTGAGCATGGGCTGTGGAATATTCGGTCGCATCAACTTGGATAATGAGGTGCCGCTTTCCGACGTACTAGAGTTGACGCAAATTGCTCAGCAGATCAAACCGAGATAATAATAGATTCAGTGCGTAGCTTCTCTAAGGATGTATTACGTGGGTGCACAGTAACCCGCATAACTTGCGCACGATACGCTCATAGTGACCATGGGATATAAGACCAATTCAAAATATCATCTAGAATGGCGGTCTATATTCCAGTTGATATGAGTCCAGAAACAATACCTACAATGTCAAGCATACCTGCTATCATACATTTTAGGCACCGTCATCAAGCTTCACCCTAGAACCGGAGGCATTACATAATGCGTAGCCTCAACCTGGTGCGGGTGAGACGGCCTTTCATAGGCAGGAAATGTGCGACGTTGGCGTGTAAGTAAGCAGCGTACACTGTCATAGAAAGATTTTGCAGTAGGTAACTCAGCTGCAACACAGTCATCCCTTAAACAATCAGCTGAAACACAGTCATCGTTTAAACAATCTACTCAAGCGTAATCAATTGTGGGAGCTGAAACAACAACTACATATTATTATGGATTCTATTACTGGTGTTCACACACTTGACGAATTGCTGTATACTAAAGCGTTGAAAAGTCAGTTCCCGATCGAAATGCTTGGCGAATTCGCCCGCGATCGGTAAATGCGGCTCGGTTTGTTATCATACATTTGTGTTATGATAGTGGATACGAGATAGGAAAGACCATTGTTGTGATCGGGATATATTTAATTCGCCGAATAATGTGCCCGGCCGTTCCCGTCTCGCGACTCCATCCCCGCCTACCGGACTTTCGAAATCCAATGAACTCACAAGGATGACGCATTTCGTGTAAACTCTTCGCTAAGTCAGACTTGTGGCTTCCATCGGTATCTGTGGATATTGGGTCGCTTACAAGGACCGAGAATTATGTATATCATCATCCGAAGCCTTGGTGGGTGATTGTTGGTGGCTCACCGTATTCGCGATGAGAATTGGAGGTTTTTATAGTGCCACACTGCTATCCCTGCCTATGTAAAAAAAACAATGTTGCGAAAAAAAAATACATGAAACAGGAAACCAAAAGAAGACTGTATAACGCAATAAGAATCGCGGGAGACAGGTTACATCCATCGCTGATCATTTCGCATCAGGGGAATACCACCCTGGGAGCTGTCATCGCTACGTGATTTTTTTTTTCTTTTTTTCGGTTTTCCGATGTCCCTGTGGCGATCTCCTGCTTTAGTCAATTCACCACCTGTAATGGGACCGTGAACTTCGGTAACCCTAAACATGAAAGCGCCCATAACCTGCCAGATTACGCGAAGGGAAACTCTATGGCAAGCCACTTTGGTGGTCACAAATAATTATACAGCATGCACAGACGTCATACTATATCTCGTTTCTAGGCAAACCGGTCGATCTACTGTCTGCCATCAAGTTAGCCTTCCACCTTCCTATGTCAACGTGATAAACGCTTCGGACATTCAAGCCGGTCTCAAGTTTGCCATCGCCAACGACTATCAGGGAACTAGCTCAACGCTCTGAAAGGCGCCACTGTATGCGAGACATATGTGTCATTTCCGTCTGCCGCAGCGGGTCACTTCGATACATACGCCTTTGCAATCGGCAAAGCGCGCAGGCCGGTGATTGACAGTATTGGCTGGTGTAGCCGGGACTGATCAACGATAAGCTCGTTCCCCGCTGTATATGCTGCGCTGTCAACCTGTTTCGGAGATTCAGGTCGGCTCTGAATCTGAACATACGCGTCAATAGATGAATTCCTCAGCAATAACGAATTGTGGAAGGGCGTCCAAAATTGCTTGGACCATCTAGAATCCTATGAAATGTTTAGTTTTATTCAAATAGATGTTCATAGGGCCGGGCGCTTGAAAGAGCACAATGTGGAAATTATCGATAAAGTAGCTAGGAAAAGCAGAGGCTATGAAAGATTATGCTTGGTCCATCGTGCCGTTCAGTGCCTCGAGGAAGCTCATAGAGTCTTCAATGAGTTGCTGGTCGGCCAAATATAGGGGAGAATTGGTCATGTAGGTGCATTCGGTGGAATTTCAAGGAGTGACACATGGAAGCCATTTCTGAAATAAAAAGAAGCACAATGTCGCTTCCTCCACTGCTAGCGACATGAAACTTGTGCTATTGCCGGCATAAGTGGGTTGTTGCCAATTCTCTTCAACCATACAGTCTATGAAAGTCTTGTCTCCATTTTTATTTTTTCGCTCATAACATTTGCCAGCTACTTTTGAATCCGTAGCAGAACAGGTTCATTGTTCCAACTACTGTCGAGGGTCGCGTAGACTCCGTACATTCATGGTTTGAGCCCAGCACAGATATTCTGGTCACGACATCTAGGCAAAAACATGAACACACTCCGAGTGAAGCTCAGCTCAGCTACGTGTTGGCATCCGGGTTCCTAGTAAAAGATTACCGCCATTACTGAGCGAACTCATTAGCCCCCACTCATCCCAGAAATTAAAGTTTGCACCTAGGATCCGGTAAATGATGAAAGCACTTCCGTAATCCAGTTACGTTATTCGAAACTATCGGTTATCGGGAGGCATTGCCGGGCGTTTGTGGCTGCTTATTTGCCTCGTTCCGGAAGCTTGAACCTACCCGAGTAGCAACATCAACAATTGCAAACTCCAGACAGTATCATTGCTGTCACCTAGATGCTAAAACACAGTTGAGACCGTTAATAATAATTCAATGCAGTGATTTTTCATTCCGGCAGGGGGTGCGGGGTGGTAGCAAAGGTTCACTCAAATTCGGCCTCCAGAGACCAAAATCCCGGCTCATTCAAGTCAACTACAACGGTATCAGTCGATACAACTTTAGCATGACCGACTAGCCGAAGCCACTTTTGCTATTGTGTAAATCAAGCGATAAAGCAATATCCGAAGAGAAAAGACATACAGCAACTTTGTGTAACATAGATATCTTCGCGTAGCGGAGATAGAGTATCTAAAATAAAAACTCGCTTGCTATATCTTACACACCTACGGTTTTCACTCACTTTTCTACTTGACATTCCTGTAAGGTAATTTCACAATATCCGAGTTGAGATAATGGAACTCCAAATCCCCGAGAAATGCACTGTGCTCGTCATCGGCGGTGGGCCAGCTGGCTCGTATGCTGCGGCTGCTCTGGCCCGTGAGGGCATTGATACTGTCCTTCTTGAGGCAGAAAAATTCCCACGGCAAGTTTAACTCCCAGCCAGCCACGCAAAGTACTGTGTTAACTTTCGGATAGCTACCATGTGGGAGAGAGCATGCTTCCTTCCATCAGACCACTGCTGCGATTCATCGACTGCGACAAGAAATTCGACGCTCATGGCTTCTACGTTAAGGTATTCCTGCTTTCCGGACGGATATTTCGAAACGCTATACTAACTTCCCAATTCAAAGAAAGGAGCGACGTTCAAACTAAACTCCAAAGCACCTGGCTGTAAAACTCTCTTGCTTCATCACATGTAGACATACTAATAACGCCAAGCAACTGACTTTGTCGCCGCCGGCGGACCCGAAAACTACGCTTACAACGTCGTTCGTTCCGAAGCTGACGAGATCATCTTTCGTCACGCTGGCTCCGTTGGTGCGAAGATTTTCGATGGTGTCAAGGTAACAGGAATCAATTTCAGTCCTTCCGGTCTAACCCCAAGCGCCGAAAACGAGAAAGGGCTCCCTGATCCAGGTCGCCCAACTTCAGTCACTTGGTCAACCAAATCTGGTTCGTCAGGATCTGTGAGTTTTGAGTACCTAGTTGATGCATCGGGACGAAATGGGTTGGTGAGCACGAAGTACCTAAAGAACCGGATGATGAACCCGGGCGAGCAGCTGCAGAGTATCGCCAATTGGGGTTACTGGGTCAATGGAGGCCAGTATGGAACAGGAACTCCTCAAGAAGGATTTCCCTATTTTGAGGCTTTGTCTGATCAGACCGGTTGGATTTGGTACATACCGCTTCACAATGGACAGGTATCAGTGGGTGTGGTGAAGCATTCAAAGGCGCTGACAGCAAAAAAGAGGGAAACTGGGCTGGACAGCAAAGGCATATATCTCCATCACGTCAAGACCAACACTGAGATAAGCAGGCTGTTGAGAAATGCAGAGCTCGTCACTGACATTAAGACTGCATCGGACTGGTCATACAGTGCGGATGCCTACGCGAGTCCGTACATACGAATGGCGGGCGATGCAGCCTGCTTCATCGATCCTTTTTTCTCGTCGGGCGTACACTTGGCGCTGAACTCCGGCCTATCAGCAGCAGCAACGATATGCGCGTCTATCAAAGGGCAGACTTCGGAGCTTACGGCGGCAAAGTGGCATTCTCGGAGAGTAGATGCATCTTACTCGCGCTTCTTGATCGTGGTCACAAGTGCCTTGAAACAAATTCTCCAGGGCGACGAGGCTGTCATTTCGGATTTCAACGAGGGAGATTTCGATCGAGCATTCCAGCATTTTAAGCCGGGTGAGTTGAGCTTCCAATCATTTACAGGATCAGCCTACTGACGATTCTTCCCATCTAGTCATCCAAGGAGCGGTAGACGTGAACACCAAATTCCATCAATCCGAAGTTTTGCGCACATTGAACTTCTGTATGGGAGCTCTTGCTAACACCAACGACTCGAAAAGCAAGGAGGAGCTCTTGAAAGACATGCGCGCATTGGCAAATGGTGAGAAAGGGGAGGCGACCTCGGCAGAATACAAACTCGCCATTAAGAAAGCGGAATCAATCTTGACAAAGGAGCAGTTGGAGTACCTCAACAACGTTCGAAAGCACCCCGACGGCCTTGTGAAATTTGATATTTTGCATTTGGATGGAACCTCGGGATTTGACGTGCTGGATGGATATTCAACAAATTTGGTTACCGGACAACTTGGGCTAAAACTAGTGAAGTGAGAATTCTGTCTCGCTATGGAAATTGGAATATATGTATTTAGAGTCAAAGTAATTAACAGTATAAGTACAACTTTCTTTATCACATTCATCGCTCAATCCTTGATCAACTCGTCACGAGTGCCTTGATACTCTCTTCCACCATAGTCGCATTAAGGGGCAACATCATTGCTGTGTACATCACCCCTTGACCCATGAATTTGACCTTCTGTACAAGATGTTGGGATCCCATACAGAAAGCGCCTTGAAGACCTTTCACATAAGGCAAGGAATTGAACGAACCGAATAGGAGAAAATGAGAAGTATGCGGACGTGGAGGACCGACATTGGATGAGAAAACCCCAATACCAAAGCGCCCAAGCGTGGATATGACAGTACGAGTTGACGAAAACTTGGAGGTGAACATGTAAGAATCATTTATAATGAACGTAGTGGAAAGAAGTTGATCGGCTACGTTCGGCGAAGACCAAAATGGCTCGAGAATTTTGAGAAGTTCGGAAAATCTGGAACCAATTGCGGCGTTCAGGCTACTATCCTTTCCACTTCCAATATTTTTCTGGCCCATGAGAAGCTTTGTGTCAATATATAATGTCAAGTGAATCTTTCCTGCGGACGCACTGCACTCACGCTGCAGGATTGACTGGAGGCTGTTTCTTGTTTCCAACTCTTCAAGGAAAGTATCATACCGTCGCACATCCACATTCTTATCTGGTCGCGCTGCGGCAATGCCGTCTTTCACGTCAGCTCCTATGGCTTCGGGTAGTAATATCAGACTACGTTGTCCCATCTTTTTCCGCCTTGTTGTCAGACCCTCCATGTTCTGCGAGATAATAGACAGGATCCCTAATCGAGGGTTGGGAAATAGTATTGTTTCCATCGGGTCCAAAGCCGTGGCCTTTGGTAAGGATGAGGTAATTATTGGTGTAATCGTGGCCTGAAGTAGTTCCTCTAATGACAGATGAGCAGAAAACGTGCCCCATGTCCAGCGTGCTCCTTGAGCACCTAGATTGAACTTGTACAAAGCTGAGAGACCACTTGCTCGGATGGCGATGGATTGAGATTTTGGCGAAGTTGCTGGCTCGGGGCAGAGCGCAAGAATTGAAGCATCAATATTATCCGAAGTTTCAGCAGTGATGACAGAATCGTTCAATGAACTTTTGGAGAGGGAATTGTTCATTTGCGACTCTGTTATGACCGGGGTGAATTTCTGATTCTTCATTTTTCTTACACCGACAGCTTTTGCGACCTGATCAATTTTATCCAAAATTTCGTCCAGGTCTTCTAGAGTATACAAACTCGTGAGGAGAAGGCGTATAAGTGGCTTCCCTCGGGGTGCGGCAGGAAAAGCCGCTCCTGTGCAGATCAGGCCAACGCTCCTGGCATGATTGAGGAACTTCAACACTCTATCCACAGTATCCAGGATGAAGGCAACCGTACTTGAACCCCTCAGCGATGCGATTTTGTAGCCTCTTGCCTCAAGGCCATCAATGAAGTATGAAGATATCCGACGTAGCTGCTCGAGACGCTGACTAATAAGATCAGGCTTTCTCAAGATCTGAAGTGTTCGAATCAACGAGATGGTAGGGACGAAACCTCCGCCTGTAGCTTGCATTTCCACGTGAGCGGCCTCGAGGTGCGATGCCAAGGGCGTTCGGCAGAGAACGAAGCCACCCATAGATGACAGTGATTTTGAAAAGGTGCAGCCCATCATATCGACATCGTCCATGCTAATGTCAGCGGCTCCATTTTCCTGGTAAAACTCGATAATACCACGACCAGTGCTTCCAAGTCCCAGGAAGGAGACTGCCTCGTCGATAAATAAGTGGAATCCGTATTGTCGCTTCAGGACGAGGATAGCTTCCAAAGGCGGCACGGATCCAAGCATACTGTAGAACCCCACTATCGTCACCCAGACGTTCTTCTTTGTTGATGCACCAGGAAAAGAGGTGCCATATATCTCCTGCAGTTTGGTTTCCAAGTCAACTGTATCGTTGTGCTGCCACTTGACAACCCGTCCTTTCGTTTTGGCGCTTGCAATGTACGCTCCCATATACATACTGTTATGACTGTTTGCATCAATCAGAAACACGGTTTCTTCAGAGGTCGCAGCGGCAGCCATCGCGGAGAAAGCAACCAAGTTGAATTGGTATCCTGTCGAGGTGATTACACATTCCTCAAAGCCCATGAAACTTTTCAACTCGGTCTTTACCGCCTCTTCCAGCTTTTGATTGCACCCATGGCCATCGTCCGCTAATGGTAGCTCCCGTATAGCGTACTCTAGCAACTTCCGGGTATTGAATTCCAAATCCACAAATCCCAGTTGACTACTGCTCGCAACATTCAACATATTCTTTCTTGAGGCCGCTGTTTGAGTGCCTTGATAAGTCCAGTCGCTGGCATCCGATCGCACCATGGACCCAGCGTTTAGTACTCGTGGTGTGGAGGATAGTGCAGGCAAACCGTAGGCAACAACGAAAAAATCGTTCTGGTATGTGGGTCGTAAAACATATTGTATGGCAAATCTGACCGGGTGTGGGGATGTTCTGGTGGTATGAATAACAGTGCGAGCGACAGAGAGGGCGTCATGAAGTTGGGCGATTAAAGATTGACCATTGGTCACTGAAAATAAACTTTTGGAGGTGCGCTTCCCCTTCGGATCATCTGATTGAAGTGTTCTATCAGACCTATACTTTGTGGGATCCGAAGAAGGGGGAGTGGACGCCATCGCTATAACTGAGTTGAAAAAATCCGAAAGTTCTCGGAGGTTTTTTGAGCGCGTTCCGTCCTATATGTCGCACCTCAGTGTAGTATGACGGACTTCCAGTTCAAATTGGCAGTATCCATGCAGTGACTACAAACTGCTCGAGATAACTAATCATGTCAAGGCCCCCCATCAAGGGAATGAGATTCCACTAGAGACGTTGACCACACTGTTATCAGTGTTATGTGCGAAAGTCAAAAGTATTCTCTGACGCCACATACTTATGAATAATCATAGATAAGAATCAGCATGTGGCATCTCCATTTTGAAAGAAGTTAGCCTATTTGCGCATGCGATTCAATGGCGCGTAGTCTAAGACTCCATTGGCTGGGATGAAAGACTGATGACGATTTGTAATCCGTCATCACCAGAATTGGTCCAAGCCATGCAGTGAACGCCCTTTAATTGCTGACGTCTTATTCTTCCGACATGCAAAAAACTCTAAAATCAGTTGACATATAAAAGAAACTTGACCGGCATATTTCTTTCAACGACAGCGTATAGCATTATAAGATTAGAGCGAGTGCACAACTAATCATGCCAACAAAGGAAACGCATGCCACTCATCGAACCAGACTCCATCACCGGGCCATATAGTTCGGAAGACGGGTTCGACATCTGAAGCAAGCAAGTCGTACGGCCCAAACTCGTCATCTGCTTCTATACGGCGTGCCTCAACCTGCTCGTGGCCAGCTCGTTCCACAATCCATTCCTTTCCGACCTCCTCCGCAATCTCGATAATGGCAAGATTAGCAGACGGCGTTCCGAAAGACCCACCACCGTGTGCTTTCAAAGAAAGACGTTGCAATGAAGGAGTTTCTGCATCCATGGTACCAGAGAGGATGGTGTTGAAGACGGCCTTGGCAAGATCGGCGTCTATAGCAGAATTGATGAGCGCGTCCCGCACGTGTCCTTTGCGGAGCTGTTTGCGCGAGAACGGCGTGTCGAAAGGCTCCTGGTCAAAGGCGGAGAATGATGGGTTCGAGGGTGCAAGATTGGCTGTCTCACCAATATCGCTAGAGTGGATAAGTGCGGCGTGATCTACGGCATCGAAAGTCAGGTCAAGGTGTGATAACTGCGGCATACGCCCGATGGCTTTCAGTACGGCAATGTCCTGGCCCGGGTTGTTCCAGGCGCGCCGCATCGAGATGCCGAGTTCTTGGACATGTTTACAGCGATCAGTCACCAATCCGATGGTGCTTGAATCGAACGTAAGGCGAGAGAGACTTTGACCTTCAGGGATCAGATATAGTGTTTGTAAGTTGGAATTCAGGTGATCCAGGATGGCCTCGAGGGCTGATGATGGTACGGCCCCTCTGAGACGGAGATGTAGAAGGTTTGGAAGACTGCAGATGAATGTCTGCAGTGCAGCGCTTTCATTTTGGATCGTTTCGCCGGCGAGATTCAGCCCTAGGGAGTGAAGAGACTGCAAGGGAAGCTTGATTAAAGTTTCTAGAGTGGCTCTAGTGACAGTGGTCTCTAAGCTGAGCGCGCGTAGCTGGTTAAAGTCCGTGCGACAGCTCCAGGTTTGAAGTCTGGTTGCCAGTGCTCCTTGTATTCCAGTAAGTTGCAAGTATTGTAATTGTCCAAGTCGTTGACCGTCATGCGCTACAAGTTCCGGGTCCCAAACTATCGGGATCAAGTCCGTAGATGGCGACGCGCCTTGATGAGACCAGAGGAGACGAAACTCTCGAAGATTTCCATCACCAGAGCGTAAAACGTGCTGGATCAAGTCTTGAACAGCACCGTCCTGTTTTCTTTGCAGCCAAACCGTTCGAAGGTTTGGAAGGCACAGGACCGATCGTATCCAAGAAGGCTCTGCGTTATACGGTAAATAGAAAGGCTTCAAATGAAGGTTACAACTGGAAAGCTCATGGCGGAGGAAATGAACCAAAGGCGGCACCAGGGGAGTGATAGTCTGCCACTCCAGGTCACAGAGCGACGGAAGCTTGCGAAGGAAGTCGATTAGAGATTGGGCTTCGAAATCTGGATTGTGTGGATGTATCCTGCGGGGGCTCATTGAATTCTTTAACAAAGAATCTCCCATTTTGATCATATCATGCTTAATATCGGTTGCGGATGCCGTGCATGCCCTTACGGTGACGTGTTGAGGCGTTTCCCAAGAGTGCGTGCGCTCCAGAGTATTGGCCCATGTTTCTATCGAAGCTTTGTGGTCGCAAATTTCAATGTGTAGTGTTTTGTATAGTACTGCCATAGTCATATGATCGTGGCGATTTATTTTGACAGATACTGTTACAGATAATGAAGTCTCCAGTGCTACCTCTAAGTAGGTAAGAACTGTCGGGAGGTAATGAAAATATTTCTATATTATCCTTAATATGAGGCGCGTGCGATATTTTGCGCTATGGGGATAATTCGCTTTGACAAGGTGGCGACGTTGCAGATTGGCTGATTCGTGCCGGTCTGGAAGAGGGAGATCCTGATATATCTTATGCCAAGGAAACTACCTTGCCGTCCTTACCTGAAGCTGCAGGTGAGCGGCACGGGCTGGGTTATGTGAGCATGAGGTTGAAACGCAACTGGCCTCCCTAGTAGGCGTCCTAAATTCCCTTCTTTTATTGTCGTTGACTGCATCACCTGCGGCATGATTATTCAGCCTCGGTTTGGCCAGACACCTGCTGCACCACCCTTCGTCTGACTCACAATCAAATCATGAACACAAGGAAACCGCACCATCTCTCTCAATTTTTTCACTTTTGTGAGCGGGGGTGTCTGAGGTTTGTTGCAGCTGCCATAATGCCCATATTCATACTCGAATTAGCTGTGGGAATGCGACTCTACATATTGAAATGTTGGAATGCCGCGAACTCGTCTTCTACCACTAAACATTGTACTTGGCATTGCACCACATTGTATTCTGACAATCGTATTCTCAGCGCGCTGCCCTGCCGGTGATGTATTTACTCTCCCAGTGTCCCAACCGTTACAAGTTATTTATTTCAACTCCATACTGCCATCCTTATCACTTTCGCCCTTAGACTGACCAACATTCTTACAATCCTTACTCCATTTACATCTTACCGGTCCCTCAAGTCTCCTTTTTGCGACCTCAGCCGCACCTTTTGCAGTTGCAAATACAAAATCCGGCTCGTCGTGTGCCCTAAATGCATCGTCCAAAGTTTTCATGGTGTCATCAGCAACCAAATCTCTCAACGCCGCGCTCACTGCATCCTTGAATCGCTGGTCCCCGACCCTCGTACCAGTGAAAATAAGCTCCGTGATTCTGTATTTGGTCGAGATTGTGAAATTTCTAATGTGATCCCGTATTCTGTCAAAGAAAAGGTCGGAGGGGCCGTCGTCGTCGTTATTGTGCTCGTACCCCAGCTCCGCAACGATTACACTTGCGTCTACGCCCCAGCTCATCCATTTTTTCAAGCCCTTAATCGTCGTTGTAAGTGCCTTATCTGTAAAGTCTAGATGTAGGATCCGCTGATATGGAAGGTTGTACTCTTCGTAGCCACATACATCGGGATTGGTGTACGTCGCACACAGCCCGTGGCCAAATCCGGCATAGGCAGCCGATGCTGCAAATAGGTCATCGGGCTCAGCCATGGCGTTGGTAACCTTGAGGTAGTCCAGTACGTCGCCGAGCTCTTCGGACGTCAGGTGTATCGAGTCCGGCGAACTAATGACTGCATGCGTAATTCCCGCTCTGCTGGTCCCGGCTGACAGCGTGTCTTCAACACCTGTCTTGAGCTGCGTGATCATTTCTGCCATAACGGCCGTTTGAGCGTTTGCGGGACGGCCTAGAGCTTTGTTTGCGAGTCGCTGGAGGCGGGCACGCACATATTCCAGTTTTCCGCGACGTGTCGGGATCTCGTCTGGGAAGCGCGTGTGCTGGGTTGTGTGCGAGAGGTCCAGCATGAGTGATAAGTAGGCCGGTGAGCCTTGAACCTGGATTACGGATTGGATGGTTTTGTTGTGGTACCGAATGGCGGCCGTGCCATACTCCATTCCCAATGCAAAGCCTATTCCAGGCTGCGTTAATTGCTGCATCGTAGGACAACTCTTGCAAATTGGTAAGGGGCATATCGGGTGATAGCCATCGCCTTGGGCCGTTATGGCGAGCGTAGAGAGAATCGAGAGCAATAGCGGTGTTATCGACATTTCGGGGCAGCACGCTTATTTCCCGACGCCAAAACAGAGAAAGAAATTCGACGACTGTGATGGCAGAGATTGGAGGTAAAGCGGGCTGGCAGAACAGAGTATCTGGTAGACAGTGGCACAGTGCAAGTTAAGGCACCCGTCATCGTTTTAGCTGGAGGTTCAAACGTAAGCGAACCAACCAGGAACCATCCATATCAGCAGCCCCCAACCATAGCGGCACAGTATGTATCAACCCCTCTCGCGACATGTCGATACCGGGCCGGATTCAGAAGTTGGGCTCTGCCAGTTTTTACTTTTCTAGTATATAGGAGTGTAAAGGAATCTTTCCGAGTAGTTTTGAGAAGTTACTAGAGCAATAAGGATGCTGTGTTGTGTTACAAAGGTGATTTGTTGTGAGCGGTCTCTAGGAACTGGATTCCAGCTATCTAACTATCTGCAACCAATATGAGAAGAAAATAGAAGAGATCCAGCTCTAAGGGAAGTTGAGAAGTTTTCCGAGCGCGAGCTATTTGCTTGAGCCAAAATTACTTTTCGCTTGAGAGCGGCTCAGCCCATCCATCCAACATCATCTAGGATTTGTTGTGCGGCGTAATGCGGCGTAAGAAAATCAAGGAATAAAAACCGACCTCTGCAAAATGACCTAAAAATAGGAACCCTTTACGTTTGCTATCAAGCTGTTTTGGTCGATATGTATACCAACTACTCCATAATGAAGCGGGAAGCATTTGTTTATTTGGTACTGCGCACCTTGGAGGATTTTTACTTCAACACAAAAGGAGGAGACAAAGATGCAAAGAACGCTCCATGAACCGCCGCCATAACCCAAAGGGGCCAACCTGGACATGTCCCTGAACTTTCACTGCCTCCAACTGCGGTGGCGCTCTCTCCAGCAGTGGTTTTACACAAAATCTCACCCAGGAGTGAACGGGGCTGCGCAAATCGGTCCCAACATGGCCCTCTAGGATTAACTACAGTATACCATATTTGCCTGATTCAAACGTCAGCCAAATGGTCGACGCCGTAGATTTGCAACTCTGTGGATCAAGAAGAACATAAAAGATGTCAAATGTCACCCTGTTGAAGTCCACACTCCCCCCATCATCTCCAATTATCTCTTTCTTATCATCATGTTCAATTCGATTCTCTATCCTCTATTCGGACTTGGTCTAATTGAGCAATTAAGTACTGCCAGCCCACTCAATGCTCGGCGTGAAGCCAAATTCTTCGATCCTGTTGTCCCAAAGCACCATTTAAGCGCTAGGGACGACCCCGGTCCATGGCCTCCTCAGATTATCGACTGGCCATTTCCCGCCAACACATCCGAAGTAGCGGAAATAGAACCCAAAACCGAAGACATGCCGCCCAATGCTTCTACCGAGGATGATGGCGAAGTGAAAGCTCGCAGCGAAATCTCGAAGGCTTTCATCGAAAATTCGTGCAGTGATGATCAAAAGAAGAAGATTCTGGCTGCGTGGGACGAGGCCCGGCCGCTGGTCGACGCTCAGACGTCGATCGTACCCGGGTATAGATACGATATTCCCCACACACAGTGGCTTGGTAAAGACTGGAACAGTGGAAGTAGCTGGTGGCATTGGCGAAAGGACTTCCGGAAACGAAACCAAGGCAAGCAAAAGCTTTGCCTCCGCTCAAGGAGGCCGCATTGATCAGATGTGCCGTGCGCTAATTCTTGACTACTTTAGAAAACTTCAGTCGGCTCAAGACACTCTTCTCCAAAGAAGCCCCGAAACATGACTACATCTATTTCTATTGCTCAGACCCGGAAAACAGTTGTAAAGCAGATCCAGTAAAAGGGGAAAAAGTAGCATATACATGGTCTGATCACGGGTGGTTCTGGAGCAATCATTACACTAACTTCTGTCCTTTCTGGGAAACCCTTCCAACGCTCAACGAAGCAATGGAGGCTGCCAAAGATAACCCCTATAAACAGAAAGTCATGGATTATTTCGACGGCACCAGAACTGGCAGTCTTTTTCACGAGATCTGGCATTGGGAAAAGCTAGTTTCTGTTCCCAAAACTACCGACTACGCATACCAGGCATATGACGTCTGGAAGTTGGCAGAGGAGAAGGGAACATGGTGGTCCACCGAGAATGCGGATTCATACCACCTGGATGCGGTCGCGATTTATGTCCAGCAGACGTTTAAAAGGTGAGCTTTTTCAGGTCAAACAAACGGAGAAGATTGAGCTGCTAATGTGATACACTTAGCTCCATGAGTCCCGTCCCGCGTGACCAGCTTCAGAATCTTGACTTAGATGCATTCCAAAACAGCGAACCGCCACCCAAGAAAAAGTGTACGTATTTGTCGCAAAGAATATAGAAGTATAACATGGGTTGCTAATCGTACCTCCAACTTTAGACTTCTCTACGGTTCTACCGGATAAGAAACAACCGATCCTAGGAATGCCAGATATGAGCCTTTTCAATGAAGTCACGTACGACCTGTGGCCAAATACGCCCCCACCTTCGCCATTGCCTAAGCCTGGGAAATCATTGTCAATTGCCATGGTCTCTACTGTTAACTCTCACTCTGGTGGTGCTACCGTTGATTCAACATGGAACTTCTTTACTACCACTGTCGGTAAAGCCGTAGGGAGTTGCGGCGAGACAGAAGGAGAAAAGCTCATCCCCGAAGAGGGTTCAACTAATGACAAACTGCCCTCTGATGTGGCTGGAAATACCGATAGTCCACCGTGGCCCACGGGCTCGTTCAAATTCAAAATTGAGGGTGAGGAGTGCGAATACAAGAACGATGGCTCAAATCCTGGTCGTCTGTTTTGTCCTAAAAAAGAAATATCCTGCCAAGAGGACAGTATGAAAAGTAAGAAGGACGGGTCGCTTAGATGTGGGGAGGGATTTTTCCATGCTGTGGCCTATTGTGACTTTTAGGTGTTAGATCTGGACTAGATATATAATATGAGTGATTAGGTTTATGAAGTACCAAGACAGAAAAGCTGATTCGAAACATATTCGGAGCGCTGATATGGAGTTGACATCCTCTAAAAATGACTCGTGCCGTTGGCAAAAGTAGCTGATATCTGTTATGGCTTAGTTTATTCTCGGGGATTGAGTAAAGTGTAAGGTACCAATGCAATAGAGAGTATCGAATAAAAAACTCGTTCTGATCGCACGAGACAATATTAACTATCAAGTTGAGCTATCAAGTTGAACACAACACGCCACAAGCCTTTTTCATGAGTCTTATATACATCCTGAGGCGGTGTTCCATGCCTTGACGAACAAAGAGATGAAATGTTGTGGACTATCTCCTTGGCAGATATCGCTACCTCGACCCAGGAAGCTGGAAGTACATTTACGTTCTGTTGCTATCGTACTCACGGGTAAAATAAAAGAAACAGGGGTCATGTAAATGGCGTTGTCGGACTACATGAAGGTACTGGACTAGGAGATTACAACCACCTTCGGACTAGCAAACCAGCCTACGAGGTAGCAGCAACGCCTCTAGCATACAGCTGTTCTATTTGGATGCTGCGCCTCCCGCTGCAACTATACCGGTGTTATTATTCTTCAATCCTACGCCGGTAGCTGTCGCAGTCGCAGTCGCCGCCGTGCTCGTTGCCCCCAAACCATTGGTCATACTATCATGTACCGTCACAAGTATGGTAGGAGGACTTCCGTCTTAATTCGTCGAAGCCATGTCATCTGCCAGATTTCGATATTTCCTAGTGCCGCAGTACTAAAAAATCATGATTATAAAAAGAACACAGAAGAATACTTCATTCTACCCTCGGCTTCTACTACAAAATACTGTACTTTCTATTGCATTACAGCAGTACCCCAAAGATCCTAAGCTTAGCGCGCTACTCTGCCGGTTTTGAACTTATCCTCCCAGAAAAGTCGCCATGAATCCACGCCGTCATATCTGTTACATTGGTAAGCATAGAAATTGGATTGACAAAGGTAGACCGAATAGCTCACTCGAAAAGCGCCATCCCCTTTGCATGCTTAGGATTCACGAGTTCCTCCCAGTCAGCATCATGACCTTCCATTCTCTCCGGAGCTCCCGCGGCGTTGATGTTATACTTCAGACGCTTGTAACCATACATGTCGACCCTACAACCTCGAATCCTACCCCTTCGACGGATTTCATCCACGAGCATTCCTCTGTATTTGTTCCTATATAACCACCTCTCGCTATTTTCTGGTGCACCTTCTTCCAGGGGCGTCATTATATACATTACTGAGTTATCGCCCTCGTTGTCAAAAAAGGAAAAGTCACTAGCGACGTGGTTTTGTTAGTATAACATGGCCTGAAGAGGTGACATCATGTCATCGCACTCACATAGGATCCCCCACTGGTGGTGCGTAGCGATGATTTCTCGCTATCCTGTCATTTGTATCGCTGGCCTCTGGAGGGTTGTACGGTCGGGGGACCGAAACACCTTTGATTGCGTTGATGACTCTCTCATTAAATTGTTGTCGACTATTCGGTGTGGTGTCATCGTCGCCGTGAGTAGAGAATGTTTCCCAGAAGTGTGCCTGAGTTTGCGATTTAGCTTTCGTCTGCACAATCCTTGCAGCGCTAATTACCATGTAGATTGCTCTCTTGGATATGATTGCGACCATAGTGCAGCCGTGAAGACCCCCAGTACCCAAACTGAAAGCCTCGCCTTCGAATTTTTTCATGTATTGGACAGCCACGGGAACATTCCCAGAGACAAATCCGGCCCGAGGACGCAAAAAACTCTGTGGAATTCCTTCGCATCGTCAAAGAAAAGCTTCCCAGCGGGAAAGCAGTGTCCATCGCCGCGCCTGCCTCGTTTTGGTACTTGAAGGCCTTCCCTATTCGTGACATTGGAGAAGTGGTCGACTACATCATTTACATGACTTATGACCTGCATGGGCAATGGGACTACGGCAATGAACACACGTCACCCGACTGCCCCCAAGGCAATTGTCTACGAAGCCATCTCAACCGCACCGAGACGGAATCTTCATTATCCATGATTACAAAAGCTGGGGTGCCTGCAAATAAGGTTTTTTTCGGACAGGCACTGCACGGCAGAAGTTTTAAAATGACTACGCCTGAATGTTGGCAAACCGGTTGTACGTTCGTCGGTCCAGTCAGTGGTGCTAAACCCGGCCGCTGCACCGGCACTGCTGGATACATTTCTAACTTGGAGATCCGAGAGATCATCTCTAACGGGGAACACAAGATACAGCAGGAACACGATCCCATAGCAGGCGATATTTTGATCTACGATGACACGGAATGGGTGGCATGGTCGGATGTCGCGTATTACAATGAGCGCGCGGATTGGGTTCGTGGTCTCGGTTTTGGAGGTTTGTCAGACTGGGCCATCGCTCTTAACACCACGGGTCCTGGCCAGGGTAGCGGTGCATCGGGTAACATCGTGTATATTGATCCTGTTGTCTATACGAACCAGAATTCGTTGGTGCAATGTAAGCCGCCTTGTCTGGTCGTAATGCCGGCATGGACATTACCTTACACTACAATTATCTCCCGGCCACCTGGTGTGAAAACCTTTCTTCCGCATTACTTAATCCCACACTGACCCATACTCATAAGTTTAGTCACTGCAACCTGGACCGATGAATGGAGTTACATAGTCACTGACTCAAACGGAGTAACGTCTACTGAATGGGTAGAGCACCTCACAAGTAAGCAATTAAACTGTTCCTCTCATGTTGCTCTCACCGATCAACACGTCACATGTGCTAATTATCTTGAAAGCCACCACCATATCCATTCCACCAGTTACAACGACAGAAACTCACGTTTCCAATTATGAGTGGACAGATATCAACGACCGTGACGGACTGCTCCGTCGCATGCTCAGTGAAACCAGACGGCCCCACGCTTTCAACGTCGTGCTACACCACCACGTGCAGCGAGACATCGGTATGCCAGTCTGTTGGCTCCACGACGACATCACGCATCACCGTTTCGTGCCCGTCAGTGCCCGAGTATACGCCCTGGTTCGGAGTCCAAAACCCCGCAAATCTCCACGCCTACATTGGGGATGGTGGGTTCGGAGGTTTTGTCGTTGAGACTGGAACCTGGACCGAAGACAATGACAGCACTTCATCCTCGACTTCATCGACGTCGACATCAACATCGACATCGACATCAGCCACGCCCACCAGCACGCCAAAGACACCACTGGAGCGGGGTTCCGTCAATTGCCACCACGAGGCCGATTTCCCCGGTCACGCTGACCTCCAATCGAAGGATCAGAACAATTTCGCCAACGCGTTTAGTAATCTAAGGACACAGCTGGGCGACAACGATTTGCTAGGGCCAGATAGCCAGACTGTGAGGCTGCGCCGCACCGACAAACACGGCGTCAATTACGATTACTCGTGCGGCTGGGTCTCGGGCTGCGAGACTACGGTCGACAAGCAGAGTTTTGGCTTCCCACTGGGCGCGCCTAACCTCGTCACGGCATATTTGCTGGTTCGCGAGGATTACACACAGTGTAAGTTGCCAGTTCCACCTATCTTCCACCGGAGTCGCTTTTCTTTCAGAAAAAATAAATAACGAATCTTCTTCTCTAGGCAAAAATGGCGGCATTGGTGGTTCAGCTCAGGTCGGATGCTTGCTATATACGTTTACCGGAGGCTTAGGTAACCCGCCCACCAATGCCTGCAAGGACTTCAAATGTAACAGTTGCGGCACGCCTTTCGATGGTCCTGAGTGTCAAGCGTGTTGTAAGGGCCGAGTCATGGCCGACATGGTAGTCGTTGGGATTGCTAGCACGAACAATGGCCTCACTATTGTTGACGACGGGCTGCGATTGAGCAATGGGAGTGGTGTAATTACTCTTTGACATCACTGATAGGCTGTGGTAGTGTATAGGGTATATCTGTTGAATTATAAATGGTTGGGATGACGATGTATTGATGTTTAGAGCACAATATGTGGATTGAAGCACTAATAAATGGCGTAGATCCCCTTAATTTCGCAGACCCATCCCTTAGCCAACGTTTTTTTTTAGAAACGATCTATCAATGGCTCCAAGGTTCGTACATATTAATAATTATTCCGAAAGAACTATAGTGCCGATGACAATGATGTGAGTAAGGTAAAAATTATCTACATCAACAAGGGTATTTTACACATACTTGCATTGCCTGAATAGCAACTGTTTACGAAATGGATCCTAATCAGTGAAGGAAGAAATTTGCCATTTATCTCATGTACGAGATCACAGAGCTGATTCTATTTATATTCAAACCTTTGCCCTACTAAATCCTCGCTGAGGGCCCACAGCCTTTCTGCGTTGATGGGATCAACCGCATAATCCTTGATTGGACTGCTATGATTGACCTGGCAATCTGCTAAGTATGCCCCACTCCAATTTTGGATGTTTGGATCCAAAGCAGCCACAAGGGTAGTTGCGGAGCCTTGAGATTGATTCTTCATCTTCCAGGTACCTTCTGTGATAGTTTGGCGGTTTCCATGCTCGTCTTTCAGACCTATAGTGACATTTGAGTTAGACATAATAATTTTGAAGGAACATAGCAGCGTACCCAGAGCCTGCATCTCAACGTCAGGAAGATGGCGCATGAGATTCGTAAAGATGATGCCGGGGTGAAGGCTGAACGCGGTAACTCCCTTTCCCTTGAGTTTCGCAGCCAAAGAGACAGCAAAAAGCATGTTTGCAGATTTGGACTGGCCGTACGCCAAGTTTTTGTCGTAATTGGCACCGTTCTGGTGAAACATTGTTGTTAGCATGAGGGATCTTTTGAAGTAACTGCAATGGTGATCTCGCTAGCTTGAGAGACGTGGAACGTACGTTGAAATTGTAATCATCAAAACGGACAGGCCCGTACAGATGGCCTCCGCTGCTAACACTGATGATCCGGCCCTTCGCCGCAATGATCTTCGGCATGATCAGGTTCGTGAACAGAAAATGTCCAACATGATTGGTTGCGAACTGCTGTTCAATGCCGTCTTCCGTCTTTCCCCAGGGTGTAGCCATGATCCCTGCATTGTTGATTAAAAGATCAACTCGAGGAACATCGGTCCAAGAATTGACTTCTTCAGCTGCAGCCCGGACACTATTGATTGAACTGAGATCGATGAGTAAAGGTTTGACTGCACAGGAAGAGATAGACTTTATTTCGGCAATAGTAGCGTCCAAAGTCAATTGCGATCGTGTTGCAAGGATGATAAGGGAGGGCGAATGCTCCACAAGGGCTTTAACAGTGTATAGGCCTAGCCCGTTGGGGGTGACACCGGTTACAAGAATCGTTTTTCCTTTGATTTCCTCCGCGTAAGTCGATGCAACCTCCTCTGCAGTTGTTTCAAATCCAAATCGAGGGTTCGACATGTTGATGGTTTCGAACTAAAAATATAAGAGTCTACGACGTAGTTGTTCTGAAGTCATGTTTACAGGCGAATACATCCGTGTCTTATAAGCATTTCGTCTTCTGTTTTGTAAGCTCCTCTTCATTGCAGCAGCATGATGACTTTATCCGGGCTGAGAAATAGATAAATTTCCGGTTGTGTCAGTCCATGTCAATCACGTCTTGATTCTAGAGTATCCGGAAATATTGCGTTCACCTACGCAGCGTATACCAAACTTGCTTCTTTTATTGCTTGGCTCTTTGACCACTTTTTTTCGTGCTTGCATGCAGGGACAAAAATTCAGTCAATGCTTGAAAGCCAAATGTAGAACAATCATGTTTCCATATTTGCCAACTAGATATGTCCGAACTATCCCATTCGCCCACAATGTCTTTGACCAATCAGCACAGTCATCCTGAGAGCATACGATCTTACGATATTTTGATTGCGCTAGACAGAAAACTATCTATTTTTAATCCTCGCTAGGAGCGGTCATTATTAAGCTATTGACATAACTCTACTCCCAAGTGAATTGAGGCCTTCGCTTCCATGCATTTGTAAGCACAGCTGATCAACCCTCTCCTAATTGAGAAAAATGTTTGGTACATTTGCGGTTAGGTTGATGTAAGATCCACATTTGATATAAATATCGGCTACTTCGTCAAAGTTGGCTTCATTTTGCTGTTTTGCGCAGTATCTATATACTCTTTACAGAAGCGAAAGATATGGCCAACTTGCGGCACGGTTTCAAAACGCTACAGTTTGTGCCAATCACACACCCAGATCAGATCAAATCAAAAAAGACACAAGGTACACTCCGGCAACATGCTATCCGCACTGGTATCTCAAACAGCAGAAAAGAGCAAGCAAAAAAGCTTGACAACTTTGTAGTCGTTGTTTCCCATCACCCGAAAAAACGGCCGAAGAAGAGGGCAATGCCACCGGTCCCCGCTATAAGACAAGCGCCATCAGCGGGCCTTATGGATCCTTTCCATACTCTTTGTGGAAATTCCGAGAAGCTTCGTTCATTAATGAGACATCGTACGTCACTCTAGGCCTTCTGTGTTGGTGAGCTCATCTGACTTCCAGGAGCGTTGGCGAACCAGGCGGGCGAGCCTGTCTTTTGCATCGATGAATCCGGTATCATGGTTTTTCAGAGCAGCTCAATCGTTTTACAGGGTGCACTGGCAGACCCCGCATTCTTTCACGCCCTCTCGCTTATCCTATCCTTGGTAGCCAACAACAATGTTCCCAATCCGGAAATCTTAATGCTCCGAGGTATGCTCCTCAACGACCTTTGTAAAGCCATGAATGACACGAGCGGGAGGCCATGCATATTCACTGTGACGGCAATATTGATCCTGATTGGATATGAATATCGCTCCCAAGACAAAGAGTCTGCCAGTGTCGCTGTGCATATCCGTGGCATGCAAGCAACCATGAAACAATGGAACCCTCAGTACACTCCTCTAGTTGCCAAGGTTCAGCGTGCCCTATTTTGGCAGGACCTAATCAGTTGTCTGGTAATCGATACACCGCGAATATTAACTCACCAGTTATACCGCCGTCATCAGTCATTACGGGACCTCGGATGTTTGGAGATCTGCGTAGTTCCCTCCGGATTTCAATCGCAACTCCATCTCTGGCCTGTAGAGTTTGCTGTTGTGCTTGAAGACCTCAATGCACTTTGTTGGCTTGTAGATGCCAAAAACGGCGGTGGAAACACGACATTGAACGATTTTCCCGGCGTTTTATCGATGGCAGAGTTAGATGAGGGGTATCCAGTGGATAACAGCCAAGCCGACATAGAATCTAGGCTGGTGGATCTGCTTAGCAATTCGAGGCGCATGCTAACTTTTGTCGATCCAATGTATGAGGCATGCATTTTTGCAGCATATCTTTGCACTTACAAGCTATCCACTGGCGTCTGGGAAGGATGTTTTGTCCCTGAGTTTTGTATTTCTCAAATTCTTCAACGCATAGGCCGGTTTAATCTACAAAATGGGGGCAACTCAGGAATACTGATCTGGATGCTCTTCCTGTGCGGAGGGCTCACGAGAAGCAGAACCGTTAGAACGCGGGTGGTAACTTTACTCCATCAACTTTCACAGGAGCTTCCGCGAAGCTGGACACTCCTGCTAGATTTTCTTAAAGAATATTTCTGGTGTGGCCATGCTATGAAACAAACAATCACACAGGTTTGGAAAGATTTACATCCTGAGCTTGCGGATCTCTATTCAGGTGGATGCCAGCTTTTTTAGACTGTAGTCTTACATCTGGTGACGAGAATACACTTTAGAGTGGGGATGTCTGGGAACATGACAGTTTACGTTGTCAGACTCGGATCAGCCGATTGGGTTGAGTGCAGAGGACATGCTTGCAAGGAGAGAGTAAGCTTTGTGCAACTGTCGAAAATCTGACTGGCGGGTCTCATGTTCATTTGCGCCATTCTAGCACCAATGCGATCGAGCTCCTCTAAATTATTGTAGAGTGAAAAGTGGATAACTAAAGATTTTTCCACGCCAAAATGAGATAATAAAGAATGCGAAAATAATAATTGTCGAGTTAAGTCAGATCGAACGGAAGATTGATATGGTCAGAAGCCGGCTCAGCCACATACGCGTGCAACATGGGTAATATACGCGACAAAGCTGATCACTCGACTGGGACAATCCAAAGGCCAAGACTCTAATTCAGTAACCATGAAACATCTTTTCGACTTCATTCTCGACGCAGGTCCAGGAACGCGTTGGCCCTGGAGCCGGATATCTCATCCATGACGTATGAATACCAGAGCGCCTTACTCATCGCAACGCGTAAACAAATCTTCACCCCCGAGTACTCTACAGAACGGGCAGTTCTGCATCTTTGTGTACGTTTCTAGATTGGCGAGTGGCTTGGAACTGAAATGTTCATGGATTGCTTTGCGTGGTGGATAGCGTTATAAAGAGAAGTGAAAACTTGACACTGTAGCACGCTGAACCTACATCTTTATTCAAAAGACACTTTGCATTTCTTTGACTATCTGAATACTACTTCCAATATGTACAACCAGATTTCAGTCCTACTGGGGCTCAGCGTGGCCGTTGCAGCGACCGCGACTCCTCTCCACCCTAAACAAGTCCACAATTCAACCATGGCAAAAAACTGGAACGAAGTGCCACTTTCTTCTTCTCTCTACTATATTCCATGTTTCGAGAACTATACTTGTGCGAACCTTGAAGTCCCTCTAGACTACGATAACGCATCTGCCGGCACTACAAATATCGCCTTTATGCGTTGGGAGACCCCGAACCAACCTGCCATGGGCGATATCATTCTTAACCCGGGAGGTCCAGGCGGTTCAGGCGTGGGCTGGCTCTGGGGCAACGAGAAAATGCTGACGAGTATTCTTGGGGACGCGTACAACATTGTCGGCATGGATCCCCGCGGCGTCAACAACAGCGGCATACACATCGACTGCTTCCCTAATCAGCCTTGGGTAAGAGATTACTATGACATGCAGTACTACTCCAAGTTCGACCCGACTAGCGAAAAGGACCTTTTGAACCATTGGACGGATGCTGGAGGTTTTGGGGACTGGTGCGCACAGAGCTTGCATCAATCGGCACGTTATGCCAATACTCCGGCGACCGCTAGAGATATGTTGACTTACGCAGAGATGCGAGCTGAGTGCCAAGGCGAGCCGAATGAAGAAGCAAAACTCAACTACTACGGCGTCTCCTATGGCTCAACACTCGGAAGCACATTTGCAGCCCTATTTCCGGACAGAGTTGGACGCATGGTCATTGACGGAGTGGTAGATGTAGATGAACATTATGATGGTTCATGGTTGCACACTGTCCAGTTAGCTGATAAGGCAATCGCCAAGTTCTTCCAGCTGTGCTTTGAAGCTGGACCTGCTTGCGCTTTTTTCAAGAATGACAGCAGCGCGAACAGCATGCAGGAGCGATACGACGCTATGATTTCTGACTTGAAAATGTCGCCCATTTCCTTGAGCGATCCCCGTGTTGTTCGGTTTCCCATGGTTTTCACCTGGGTAGACGTGGCAAGCTGGATGTTTATCAACCTTTATAGCCAGAGCGGTTTCAAAGATGCAGCTATTGTACTCACCGAAGTTGAACGCCGTAACGTAACAGCGATGAACTCTCTCAGTGCAGCACTCGGAGTACCAGCAGGCGTTGTACCATCGTCGGAGTGCGACTGGAAAGGGAGCCGATACGGCGAAACCGAGGCCAAGCTCATCATCGCCTGTAACGATCAACACGGCCGCTACAACATTAGCAGTCCCGCACAGCTAAAAGAATTTGTCCACACGTTGGAAGGAGTAAGTCGTTACATGGGCGACGTCTGGTCGTCGGTCATTACTCTGAACTGTCGAAATCACGCTTTTACACCTCCAGAAAGTCAGATCTTTAAAGGTAAGGTTAGACGGATGTTGTACTTGCAGAACCGCGTGATAACATTATATAGGATTTAATGAGACAGTTACAAAGAACCCAATTCTCTTTACGACTAATACTATTGACCCGGTTGCTTCGTCTGCCGATAAGATGTCGGCCTTATTCCCTGGTTCTGTTGTTCTACGACAGGATGCAGTTGGGCACGGGCTTCCTGTTGGTGTATCAAACTGTACATCTGGTTATGTATCGAATTTTATGGAGACAGGAAAGCTTCCCCCGGCAGGCACTGTATGTGACATCCTGAACCCGAATCCGTTCCTGGCCAAGACACCTACTGGGGTCAACCTAGTTTTCTGAATTAGATGATTTTGAGGGGCAAGTAAGGTTTATCGCTGTGCGGGATTCTCATAGTCTTTTAACGTCGAATACGTAATATGTTGAAGTTCTATTTCTCCTTTTCAATACACCTCCTGCATGTATGCGTAATGGGATGTCCAGAACCAACTTGCAGTAGTGATGCAACATTCCGGTAATAACGAGAAATGCCTGGCGGGTCCAGTGTATTATCGCTGATGAATCATGCATGGTATTACGCTTACATCCATATCTATAATACGAAGCTTTCATATATGTCTTATCATATATATGCAGCAACCTTAGCGCTAAGGGCATGTTCTGGAAGGCGCAGTTAAGAAACAGTGGATTCAACTTGTGAGTCTTAATAAGCATTAACGCTTGCTTTGACGCTTCGTGGAAGGTACTAATGCGGCATTCTCAGATCCCCCGAACCCGGTAAGGGACCTCGGTAGTATCCCGTGAAACTATGAATGTGAGATGGCGCATAGTGTCGGTGTATTGTTATATGTGACTCCGTGCTTTAAGTTTTTGTACATACTGATTGCCTGTCGCAAAGTTTGCGGGAGGCTGATGCGCTCCCCACTCAAGTCGGGTATTCTTGCTGTTCAGTCTTGCCTTATACAGCTTTATCCATGCGGAACGTCGGCCTCATCCCGGCCCGAGACACAATATAATCGCTCAAATAATCCCTCTCACTTTTCAGTCAACCTCTTCGCAATCTCGGAATGGCCAGCCTGTTCGGAACGCTTGAATGTCTTCCTCATCCCCTTCACACTGCAGTCGAATTTCCTCCTTCAGGTCTTGAAGCTTTTGCTTTGCTTCCTCATAATCCTCGTTTCGGACCCACCCCTCCTCGGTCATGTTACAGACTCTCTTCCGCCACAGCTCTACGGCGATGCTCATCTTCAACCAGCTGTCTTCAATCTCCGCGAACTCATCCAGTTCAGTTTGATCAAACTGTATCGGACACTTAATATCGTGCACGTCCGGTAAGTGCTCCCAGAACTGGGCGGCGCGTATAATAGCTCCTTTAAGAGTTATGAGATTGCCTTCCCACTGGCGGCCGGCCCTATCCACGAGCATCTGACGACCGAGAAGAAGAGGGTCACGTAGAGCCGCGATGTGACGTTGGGTGAGATGGCCGTTGAGCACGCGATAACCATAAAAAAGGAGACGCCGGCGATAGAGCTCGCGCACCACTGCTTTCTCTTCCGCAGGTAAGGATGCGAAGTTGTCCGGGAGCTTAGGTTCTACCAGTTTACGGGAGAGCTCGTCGTCTGGATTCTCGAATGTGCGAGGGTAACCAGCGGCGAGGAGGTTTGGCTGGATGATGGCGTGCTGCCAATCGATAAGACATGAGAGCCAACCCGTTTCTGGTGATATAAATATGTTACCTGGGGTGAGGTCAGGGTGACGAAGAGTAGGCTGGTTAAAAGTGTGAGTGGGATCTTTCGGCAGCAGGTGGGGCGTCAACAACTGGTAGCACTCTAAGAGCTTGAGATATTCCTCTGGACGTTGAACTCCCAGTCCCAAATCGTTGTGGGGGAAATCGGGTTCCATCGGCTCGCCGTAACGCTGTGTCCAATCTATCTCTTTTTTTGCTATCGATTGAAGATATTCAACATGGCCTTTCCAAGGTCCACGGTTCAATTCCAGAGCAGCCCTTCTACCATACCAGAACATATAATCGGCAATAGGTCCAATGCAAAACTGTTCTGATTCATCAGCATGTTCTTCTGCGTACAGTGGAGCTTGTAGACTGGACGGAACGTCCTTCTTGAAGTACAAGCTACCTGTGGCGCTAAAAGGAATTTCAAAAATCCTTTTTTCTAATTCAACGAAGCTATGCGCAAGTCTCCGTATCTCAAGGTCTTCGAGGTTCGCCCATATGGAGGCGAGGCACACCCCTGGAGCTTTCTCCATAATAATATATTCGGCACCGACAGGATTCTCCACCGTTGCGGAATAAGTATATACTTCCGGGACAGGTATGTCTTTCGACCGAAGGAACGTAAGAGTGGCGGCCTCGCTAGCGGTGGCGTAATGTTTTGGTCTGGCTATGTGGTATGGGATCTTGGCGATCATTTCGAAACCGTCCTGCAACTTGAGAATAAAGACGCGATTAAAGCCTCCCTCGGCCAGCTTTTGTGTGCTGATAACCTTGCCATGTTTGTTGCCAACGGAGGCTTCGGCTGCACGTTGCAGAGCTTCGACGTTGAACGGGACATGACGTTCCTTCAACCTCAAGTTCTCATTGAACAGATATCGGCCGGATGTGTACGAAAATAAGGATGCGTGATCAAGAGTTTCTACGCAGGCGAGGTTAGTGAACAGTTGTTAGTGTATAACAAATTCAAATGTTATTATTTACCTCTTCTGCGTTCTGAAGTCTGAGGTGCGTTTCGTAGTATTTTGGTTGAAAATAGTCGTCGTGTCGCAATACGGACGGAGGGGTTGTTAGAACGAGCATACAAGCGGGGAATTGATGGATCAATGCTTTTTGTCAACATTATTGAGGATCGTAGTGAGTGGCAGACGAGGGGCGCACGCTGATTGAATACGCAAAGCTTATGTACCACAAGCTGACACGCTGATAACTTAGCACGTGAGCGCTAGGCTTATAAAGGCTTAGCGCCTTGCTATGCATTGTGCTGCAGAGAACGGGATGAAGGAGGTCGTAGAGGTGCTGGTTGAGGAGACGGACGTTCACGTACAGATGAATTGTGAGAACAGCAATGTATTGGGCTGTGCAGAATTATCACTAAGGCGTGGTGGAGTCATTGCGTGGGAAACAGGCCGCCGGCGACGTTAACTTGCCTGACAAATATAATCAGCACTAGACAGCATTGTCTCGAGTAGTATAGAAAGGATCGGAAAGAACGGCGCTACTGCTGCTTTAAAATGGAGCTGAAGTCTATTTTAAAGATTAAAAAGGACGTACGGCCCTGTATCTCGCCATTTTAGCGGAGGATGTAACAGCGAGATGGCTTTCAGGGATTGACGTTTGTGAACAGTAACCTAGGACTGAACCCTAATTCAAAACCCAAAGGTATAATAGATTGGAATAGCCGTGGAAATCCAAGTCTTCGTTTTTAACGGATGGAATCAACGGGGTGTTACTCGACTATTGTAGAAAAGTTATCTATTCAGCTGTTATGGTATCCTTCGAGGGTATATTCTTTCAATCAGGCTTCCCAAGTCTTTTTTGTCCTGAGAGACTCTCTATTTAGAAGAACCCGGCCCCCAAGAGTCCTCCATTTTATTCGTAGATATGATAACCTCTTATGATTCGTTGAGAGGCTGCGTCAGGCTGCAGCATATCGAGCCTTGCGAAGAAGGCAAATTGGCCCCCAGAGTTCGCCGTATAAGAACATGGCGCCCACAACTCTTCCATGTATTTCTGAGCAGCTCTATATATTTACTGTACATTGTAAACATGTTATTACGAAATGCAAGACCTATCATTTCTCGCTTTGCGGTTATGGTGGCTTTGATTTTACTTGGGTTCGTCTTGTCGATTGCTCATCACCTTAGCTATACATTTCTATCCGGGAAATCAACAGCAGATTATCCACAATCGACGGTCAAGGGAATCGCGCTCGCTATCGCCTTCGTCATTCAAAGTTCATTTGCGAAAACTATCGGCATATCATTCCAGGAAACAGCATGGAACGCCGTGCGATTGAAGCCCACCAACGTCAAGACCTTGGATCAAATATTTGCCACTCAGTCCAGCGTCTTAGCCTTTTTCTCCAAGGATGCGACCAGGACAGCATCTGCAGCACTACTGCTTAGCGCTATACGATGGACCATGCCACTTGCAGCGATAATTCCGCCTGGTACACTCAATGTTCGGTTCGCGCTCCATGATACCGTTAAAGAGCATTGTCATGTTCCCACTTTCAACAATTCTCTCGGAAGAACGTGGTTCCCAGGAGGACTGGGTCGCAAAATCAACGCTACCCCAGACTTGGATAAATGGAGCTATCACACTGTTGTTTCAAACGAGACCGCTTTCATACCTTCAGGCTCATTTTGCGGAACTAATTGCTCATATACGCAACAGTTTGTGGGGCCTCACATGGAATGTAAATATACTGACGTCGACGTCGGGGAATCAAACGATATTGCGGCACCAAAGCCTCCTTCAAAGGACTACAACATCTGCGAACTCGATGGCCTCAACGCCTGCTTCCTGTCCGGATCAGCTGCTATACACGACAGTTCTATCGATGGACCAAGAGATAACTTTACAATGTCTTATGCCCAGTCCTATCAGCGCATCAAGCCTTGTCAGTTACGTATGAACTATACTAGGGTAAGTGCAAAAGGAAAAGCGATTATCATAATGTTCTTACAAAACATACGATCAGATTTTTTGCAGCTATACTCAAGCCTATTATACGTTGTCCGTCAGATATACTAACAACGTCCCGCAACACAACGTGACGACCGTACCGTTCCGTTTGCCCGCAGATTTCCGTCTTAATTATTACAAAGAGCCGGTCACGGATAAAGACCTTTGGGACCTCGAAGTTACAGCACGAGGCTTATTCCACTACTTCCAGTCCTCCTGGATCGCAGGGAAAATTCAACTTTACGATATGGAAACAGCTCAATGTACCGACTTGCGCGTAGTGGTCCGTTCCTCTCTAGCGCTCATCCCTCTCATCTCAATACAAAATTTTACTATACACCCAACTTCCGACCTCACTGCCCTGATTCCCGAACTCTTTCGCAATTTCACTATCTCAACGTTTCAATTACAACCAAGCCATACGAATGTCACGACATGTACGTTACGAACTACAGACTCGGTGTATTTGTACGAGCCTTCGGGTTTGCTATTATCATATGGAATCGCGACTGTGTTGAGTGTTGCATGCGCCCTCTGGGGTCTCCGATCTCTCCACTCTAATGGCGGGCCAACGAAGTCAAATTTCACACAATTTGTTAGGACTTATAACATTGAGCAATTTCGACTCGACAAGTAATCCCTAGCAAGGTTACACCGATACATGTGATCATCAACACTTATATGTGAAAGATATGCTTGTGTAGCGCAAAATCTATGCCACGAAAATTTTTGTTCGTGGGATGCTATGGTGTGAAGTAAAACCCAACCTGTTTTTGGATATGCCCCACCATGATAACTAGATACCGCCGAAATCTCCTATGCAGTACCCAGTGAGGTTATTAAGCCAGTATCTCTCCACTAACGAGGTATTTGACAATCGTTCCACCGGAATATTTGAGTAATTGTAAGTTTGCCCCAACGAAGTCATGTTCACCGGCACTTTGGATGCAAGTCCAAAGAACCTTGAATTTGGCAAACCGAGAATTGCTAACTTTGAAAGGTAACCGCACTTTATTGGTACAGGCGGTGCACTTGAAGTATAAGCCCCCCAAGGATCTCGATTTGTTTCAATGCTTGCGATCGCGATCACGATGAAAGTGAAAACCATAAGAAACAAAGTGTAGACCTTGTACCATTTTGTGGAAATGCAGGGGAGGATCGTTGTGGTTATCTGGTCGCGGATGAAGTAGAACGCGTAGACGATGATAGAGACGGTGAGGAAAACAAAGTAGAAAATGCCAATTAGGAAGGAGGTTGTTGTGTATCTGGCAAAATCGGAACGGATACCCGGTACAACGGAGAACATGGCTATAACCCACACACCTCCGATGATCAAGAGATAGGCGCCACGGAATATGCGGCTAGGCCCGAAGCTGGGGTTTTTGAAGCGTGCGCGATCTTTGAAAGGCGCAACCAGAAATGGCTCAGTGGAGCTCTGCGAGTTCGTGTATCGCAAATTGAAGTTGTCAGGTTCAGCTGAAGAAATCCCATCGCCGTGCAAACCGTACACAAAGTCCTCGGAAATCCAGGTCGCGGCGCACAGCCGCAAAAGGCCCAGAATAGAAAGGGGGAGAAAAATCATATCTACTCCCATGAACGGTTGGAAGCCGATAGTGTCGACGCCTGCAAGAGACGCAATTAATGAATACAGCGCTGATACGCCTTGCATGGTGACGATTACCGTCTTGAGCATGGCCACCGAGAGGATTTGTACGTGGGTGTGTCCAGGACACCACAACTTATGTGGGGCTGCCTCAACCACCATGTGTTCGCCCCCATCCCAGCCTTTCGCGGTCCAGAATATGGCGTTGCTGGCGGTTAGATCGTCACGACTCCATCGATTGGCTCGAAGGCGGCGATCAGCGATGACAGCATACCGCCAGATAATAGAGGTAGGATTGTAGTGGCAAAGATGGTCATGCCACCGAGGACGGCTGTGGGAAAGATACGATACTGGAGGAGCACCAGAGACGATGTGGGCGATAAGCGGGGCCAGACAAATGGTGAATAGAGAAACCCATTCAGGAAATCCAATGCATTGGCTGTTGTAGTGAAGAGGGAGGATTGTGAACTCTAGCAAAGGCATCGTAGGATAGAGAGCCAGCAATTCTCCTCCAGTGCTGCAAAAATTTGGCAGGCGGAGCTTAAAAGCACATCCGCCAGTTGGGGGCTGAGACGTGAAACCCGCCCCCTTGCATGCATTCCATACAAAATGGCGCCTTGTACTCAGCTCCTCTCAATTGGACTCTCATCAATCGGGATCCACGCATTGTCAAAGTCCGACTTCGAGGACCGCCCCAGTCACCCAGTATTATGGGCCGCTAGCCCCCCACCGTAAACCTTGCAGTCGTTCTGAACATGAAACATCCGCGAATCTACGAAATAATAACTTCGTCGCAATACCGTAGATATTCAATGTCTTCTTCATAATCTATTCTTATTACAGAAGTAGGCTTTACTATATGTTCAAAATAAAAGAAATTTGATTTCCGTCATAGGCGCTCGTGGATTCATTCAAAAAAATAAGCAATACCGGGTATCGCCCCAGGCGCCCGTCTTCCCCTTTTAATATGAATTGACCAATTACTTAATACCTTAGCAGCTGAAAAATCGCACCATTTACTATTTATGGCTACTCATATTATAATATATGCAACTCGGGGATTTGGAATGATCCCTTAAAAGGGATTCAGTATTATTGTGTTACTCCTGGTATTAGCGCAGGCAGAACTCACAACAACGTCCTCGGCCCCCGCCGAGAGTTCGATCAATTCAATGCTCTCAGAACTCGACTGACTGTCATTCGGGGTAGTATTGTCATGAGAATCTGTACATTGCAATCGAATGGCCCCGGCCCATTCTCCATTTTCAGTGACTAGTTCATGAACTAGACAGTGAGATGCTTTACTTTTGTATGGTGGTCCAAGAACTAGGTAATCATGTCTCGTCTCACCATGGAGGTAGCGAGCCGTAATCGGAGGAATTTGTGTTTCGCATTGTTTGCCGATAGGGATGGGAAAGCGGAATGGGTGCAATGGGTCACTGGAGTGATGGTATGAGATATGATTATTCTTTTCGGTGGGTGGGTGAGTGGTCCAACCTGCAGGCAATGCCCCGAGTCTCTTGTTCCTAAGCCGGGCGTGTGCGAGTTCTGGTGGGATATAGACTTTCTTACGCTCTGAGTCAAGACTGATGGAATAGAACCATTTAACCGTACTGATAGTATTCCATGAGCAGTGCTGACCTTTATTTGCGTCATCGTCCGATTCAAAGAGGTAATTGGCCGCGCTACGCCAGCTTTCTGAGTTCAGATTTCCTACCCAGCCGCCCCACGACCATGATGGGAGTATTGCATCGGTCGCAGATTGTTTAAAACTCTTCCGTCGCGTCATCGTTGTCCAGGGTTGCCAGAGGAGCGCAGCATCAAAGCACATCTGAGGAAGCCCGGATATGAAACCACCCGGGAATGATCGGCTGAGGTGCGTTAAGATACCGGCAAAAGCGTCAAAAATGTCTTCAGGGAATGTGAACTCGTGCCTGTTAAACATGGGTACTAAGCGTCCGTATCGAGACATATTCGGCCAAGGTAGACTTTCAAACAAAAACCCAGTTCGAGATGTGTGGCTGCAAATACAGGCGCTTGTGCGAGACGATTGAGGTGTCCCCAAATTTGAGGCGCTGTAAATCTGTTGAAGTTCATGCCATGAGGCGCAGAGACATTCCCAGTTTACTGTATTGTTGTGGAAGACCACCCGTCGCCTGGATAGTAGGTACTCTTGAAATGTCCACCCGCGAGAGTACCATTTCGACCGTAGGAGATGCATAGCCTGATCCAGTAATATTTCCGAATTGGTCAGTTCATTGAAATCATTCGGTGGACGGGAGGTGGTAGGGTCCAGTTCTTCAGGGCTTGTACCAAAAAGGCTATCAGAAGCATCTTCGTGCTGTGCAGCAACCAAAGTGAAGTACGCATGGGCATATATGCTGCCCATTGCACTGAGCTGACATTGTTTTGTTACGCCGTCGTCTTGAACAATACAAAATCTATCGACCCAGAGGTAGCGTTTTCCAAGACCACGGAGTAGCGTGACGGCGTCAATCACTACGCGTGCAAGTGGCTCTTCATTACCATAGAGTCCATTATCTTGGCGCAATTGGTCGAGATTGGTTTTTGTCGTACAAAACGATGTTCTTTTAGTTCCCCAAACATATGACAGCGCAACGTACTCTGCCTCAGCTGGCGCCTCAACAAGACAGCCTCTTGTCACATCGATGAGCCAAAGCGGTCCATTCCATGAGCCGCAAATGGCGTTACTGAGACTGCCACACTGTGTACCATGCAATTGCTTGCAAGCGTCGAGCCACGCGCGAATGGTTTCGACCCACGGAAGTCGTGTAGTGATCTTTTTCTGCGACGTAATCTCTGAATCAACGCTCTTTTCCAAGTACGGCACAAATGGCAGTAGATGGGAAACCATCATCCTCTTGCTCTTTTGGTTGGCGTCTAGTCTGCGACGAAAGATCTCAACTTGGGGATCACGTCTATCACACTTTCTATTTAAATCTTCGTCATGCTGCGATACTTGCCCCAAGAACTGCTCTAGCAGACTTCTGGAGTCTTCGTCGGTGTAGAAAGTACAGGGTGCCTTGCGTTGGCCCGTCCATTCACGGACATTTCCGTCTCGATTACCATACGCTAGCCACGTATGGACGCAGGCAGGTATAGACAATTATGAGGTTCGTGTATCGTGGACATGGTTGCTCGGTAGATGATGAACAAAGCTATTCCCTGAAAACGCAATCAACCACAAATCTTGCTGAACCTTCTTTCTTCTTGTTCTGGAGAGTGTTGCTGAAAGATGAAGGTGCGGCTGCCTGGTGCGTACACCGACATAAATGGAGTCAGCTGATTAGTCAGAATACGAAGGCTACCTGTCAGCTCCAGCAGCCTGTGATGGACTCAGCTGATCAAATCTTATGAGTTGATGTTGATTTTTTGTATGGGTAGGATATCCCTTAGTACTGCGGTACTATGAAATATCTAAATCTGATTGATATTGACTGCCGGTTGCGTTGCCATGAGGTTGATGATCATCACTTCCAAGATTTTGTGTTTGCGATAAATATTCTTAAAGCCTTTCAATTCAAGCGGTTAGCAATAGAATACGTTTGGAAGGCGTAACTCGTTATAGACCCTCAGAGCACATCCCTCGTGATAATAACATTTCTTGTGATCGTCACCGCATCTTTAATGTCTTGTTGTTTTGGATGAGTATCAGTTGATCGAGAGGGGCTAATACTAGGCCTCTGTGCAGCTTGGAAAACAAGCTCAATCTCGTCATCGCTGACTTTTTTTCGCTTCAACATGTGATCTCAACCCTCCGTTCGCAGCTTTCGTATGTGCGTTTACGTATTCACTGAAATTTGAGGTGTTTGTGGCGCCCGAGGGCATGATGAGAGCTCTGAGTGAGGGGAGGGAGACGACGATGGTGGCTGTGGCCAATTCAGCTGTGCACCAGAGGTCTGAGAAAAGTCAGCCACTTTGTCTTGAGAATGCTACTATGAATGGGGAGAGAAGAAAAATTCGGGTGGCGGAGAATACGTACTGCTGGATGCATTGTTGATACTGGCGTGTCGTCCGGTAATCAATACAAGAAACCGCGATAGACTTAGTACAATGGTAATCAGCCCTAGAGAGAATACTCCACAAAGAGCGAACTTTTGCCGTCTACGCAGGTTAATGTGGCCTATTATGAAGAAAGGGAAAATAAATACTATAAGAGGGAAAGTTAGTCGGTTCCCAGGAGAATAGAGGTTACATAGACTCTTACACAAAAGGTCAGTCGACCAGTTTAGAGCCCAGTTTACAGGCATGGCGATGGGCGAATTGAAAACAGAATACAGCTGATTCTCCAAAGACCTTAAATGTTCAAGTTAATCGTATAATTGTATAATACTGCTAGGAAGTACTCACCAGTTGTTAGATATATCGCCTGCAATCAATGAATCCGCCAAAACACTCGCGAAGAAAGCACCGCCTAAATATGCGGTTGAAATAAAGACTGCTACGCGCAGGCGACGAAAGCCCGTCGGAATGAGCCACCAGTAGAAAGCTACTAGGGATGCTTTTGGGAAATAAAGCCCAAGGTCGAAAAAGTAGCATGCTAAGAAGACGGTCTAGAAAATGAACATCTATCAGTTGAGCTCTGAAACACTAGCGATTGGCGTTTTGATGATGTAGAAGAGTTTCCAGAGCTGTGAGAACCGAAAAGGATTGGTTGAACGCACCTTGAGATATGCCACAGAATTAGAAACAGTCCCCCGTCGTGGATGATGAATTTGAATGCGCAGTGTGATAATGGAACATGTAACCCAGCCAAGTATGCAGAACCAACCCGCCCACACGAGATAGTCCGAAATCGTCATACGACGGTGTTCAAGAAAGATACGGATCCAACATCGTAATGTGGTGAATGCAAGTGCCAGAGTAAGCAGCACTGATTGTATAATCTATTTAAACCTCAGTAACGTACGCTATACATTGGTCTTGCTGTAGAGGAGACTTACAATAGAAGTCACGATATACATCGTGTTATTACAAAGGACGGTAGTTACACCTCAATAACGCTTCCACCAAAGGAAGTGTAGAGACGAAAGGTGGGAAGTAAGTCGGCAAAGATATTTTACCGAAGATGCAACACCTTCCGTGATATTCGTCAATCTAAAACCGGTTTCATGGAAAGACCCTAGTCCAATTTAAATGCCCCATCGTCTGTTCCGAGGAAGCGGGTTTCTATGTATGCACTACCTACCGCGCCATTCCTAGTGTGGCGTCGGGCTCACGCTGTGGCGTTAATCTTGATTATCTTTACTGGAAACCTGCTACTCCGCACATGCCGGAGAAGATTATTGTGTGGAATATGATTTTTTGGAATCTTAATCGGAGGGGATACGGCAGTTCATGGATATGAAAGCTGTGGTTATTACTACCTAGTACTGCTTTGTATGAAGTAGTAGCATGTGCACACTATTCCTAATATTGATGTTGAACTTTCGATAGCCCCTAAATATTCCTGTTCTTGTACTAAGATATATGACTATTGAACGGAGGAGGGCGGACGTTGGTCGTAGAACCAAGTGGCGTAATAGAAACTATATCCTACACCGACAACTAAGTCTAAACAGCGTCCTGCCGCTGGCAATCTAAATTCTTCGTTAAATCTAGGGCTTTAGCAGTCGTAAAAATGCCAAATTCTATAGTACGCATAAAAGCTGAGGATATCAATACGTAGACTATGCGAACAAAAGTTTATTCTCCTGTGGTTTTGGCTTGGAGCCTTGGCGTCTCCATGACCTCGGGACACCACATATATATACTAGGTTTAGCTTTATAAACTGGATTTCTATGTAAATTAGAAATGACACCTCTCTCTTCCGTTTAATGCAATATGCGAATTATTATATAGTATACTAGCCTGCTGATACAAGGCGGCCCGAGGTGCCTATTCCCTGTAAGTTAAGTCTCATAGCTTTGCCCTCTGACTCTCTGACAATTCATTCCTGGGGGTTTTAACGGCTGCCCTGCTTAATTGAGCTAATCCAAGAATGAATAAATATAGAATGTAGGAGTGGTATAGGTTAATGTTTAGGTAGGGTTAGAGAATTGGGAGTCGTTTCTTAGTATATTGTGCTTTTTAAACTGGTAAAAGACCCTGAGCCGGGAAGCCGAATAATATAGCTATTGATTGTATGAAATGAGCCTATTAAGCAGAAATAATTTTTTAGAACTTAACTCTTTTGATTACTACGGTTCTTGTCACAACGCGAGTTATTACTGTGAGGTCACTAGTCACTAGGTTTGACTGAGCTTTAGGATCTAGCCCGTATCCGCGGATTCCTAGACTAAATAATATGACTATGCGTTCTTTGCAACAGCGAACGCCTGGGGCGTAGTTCTAGATCCAGCTACATGTTAATGTTACCTAAGTATCTGTACCCTAGTAATGTAGTTTTAAAAGTGGGGTAGGAGTTAGCAAAGCGGCAACGCATCAAGCTTCGAAGGTCACGTGAATTGATCTTCCCTGGACCTTTAAGAGCATCAAAACACTAGCGGGGTGAGTAATGTTCGTTCCAATTAAGGAGGATTTCAAGCCTAGCCTACACTAAGGACTTTGAGTTGAATTAAGAAGATTTAGTTGCTAAAATCCAATGTTCAATGATTACTGCATGCGGTTGATCTTGAGCAGATGCGACTGAAGCAAAGAATGAAATGATTCAGTCAATAGAGCTTTCTTTGTCTATATGGGTAGGCTAGACTAACTGAATCCATACTTTTTATATTCACCCTACTGACGTGCATTGCACCCCTACTACCTAGATTATGGGTTTGAGCTGGGTTCAGAACAGGGCCTTGACAGCTTTACTTATTCTAATCTACTATTTAATAGTATATAGGAAGTACGTTGAGAGGTTGTTTAACAGTATTTTAAAGTAGAAGGTGCGATTAGCACTATGTTCTAAATCCAGCTACAAACCCGCAATGTATAGTAATTCCATTAATATGCTCTTACATTCAGAAAGATTAATGGTGGTAGAAAGAAATTTAGAATTGCACTAGTTGGTTTATTCCTTTGAAGGTTCTCGTTTGGAGAGACGTCTATATGTACTTCGTCTATCGGCAGCGCGAACTACTTGGTGTCGGGCATAAGCGTGCGCAAAAACCCGTGACAAAACCCGCCAATCCGCTCTCACAAATTCGGACCCGAGCTCCCAACGTCAAAGCCCGTCGGGTCCGATTGGTCCCTGAAAAGGTACCTACTTATGATATGACCAAAGAGTATAAAGCCTATAAACACTTCAAATTAGCAATATGTAGTGAACAGAGATTACATTATCAAAAAAAATATGCCATCATCCAAACCCAGAATCGCGATTGTTGGCGGCGGGCCAGCAGGACTGACCCTCGGCCTTCTCCTACACCAAAAGAACATCTCTTTCACAATTTTTGAGCTGCGCCCACGTCCCACCGAAGCCGACTTCACCGCCCTCTCAGGCTCGCTTGACCTTCACGAAGGATCTGGGCTCACAGCACTTCGAGAATGCCACCTGTTTGATGAAGCTATGGCGCTCACAGGTGACTGCACGCAAGAGCAAAGGATCGCCAACAAGAGCGGAGAAGTCATCTTTTACTTCAAGGGAGGCCTAGATCGCCCAGAAATTTACCGCCACGACTTGATGAAGCTGCTAGTATCGCGAATGCCAAGCGACTCGGTCCGGTGGAGCCATAAGCTCCTGCGCGCAGAAAGAAAGACTTCATCGTCCGGCGTCGAGCTGGATTTTGGTGAAAATGGGAAGTATAATTTTGATTTCGTCATTGGCGCCGATGGGGCCTGGTCGCGCGTGCGGCCGCTCCTCACGGATGTCAAACCGTACTATGCGGGGATTCAAAATATCACTCTCCATATCCGAAATGTTACGACCAGGTACCCTCATCTTGCCGACCTTATGCGTCGCGGGACCTTTTTTTGCCTGGCAGACCGTCACGGCGTCCTGTCTCAGCGGGCAGCACATGACTCGGCGCGTCTCTACATTATGCTTTCCACAGCGGACAAGGACTACGCGGCGAGCAAAGGTCTCACTGGCAGAACTCCCAGTCAGGCAAAAGAGATTCTAGTTGGAAAAGATGGAGTATTAAGCACTTGGGGTGACGTGATCAAAGAGCTGGTTGCTGTAGCGTGCGACGACGAGTCAAAGAACAATGGGGGCGCTGAGCTCGACATCAATGCACTCCACACGTTGCCCTTTGAGTACGGCTGGGAGCATCGTTCGGACGCTACACTCATCGGCGATGCAGCACATCTTTTAAACCCACCGGCAGGCGAGGGCGTCAATGTTGCCATGCAAGATGCCCTGCTCTTGGCGCGGGCTATTACACATGCGCATGAAGTTGCAGAGAAGGATGGGGTAGCGCTGGAATCTGCACTTGACATTTCCATCAAAGAATTTGAGGCGGACATGATTGTTCGAGCCAAGGAAATGGTGGAGGGTAGCAGGGAGATTGCTGAGATGATGTGGAATAGCGAGGATGGGTCCGTAGCCATGGCGGACTGGTTTCGGAGGCTTGGGATATCATAAGGCTTTTAGACTTGGTGGACTTCCACAGTCGCTCGGGGTACAACATTGTACACCAGGATAAAATATAATGTTTTCCTAATTTATTTTAGATGCCGGTGTAATACCTCGTTGATATTTGTATTGTTTCGCTCAGCATTTGAGTTTATAGGTATGGGAAACCTGCGTTGCGTATCAAAAATTTTCAAAAATTTTCCCAAAAAAATAAAAAAAAAAAGTCTAGACATTACATCAGTCCACTCTGCTGAGTTATTTCCGCAGTTATTCGATAATCAAGCCGTTTATTAGAGTGATGAATACATGTTTAGTGGACCCAAAACCGTAGAAAATGTATGATTGATTGATGTTTCAAAGTTGGTAGGTATGACAGCCAAAGTCCTTCGTAGTCTAGCCACAGAGGTTGCGCCACCTGACGGCTACTAAGCGCCTACCTGAACTCATTTAATGATCCATCTACCCCAGTTCTCCAACTCTCCAAACCCTCTAAACCAAATTCACACCATGGAAACGCAAACTCCGTCTCCGTTTATCGCAAAGCTGCCTGTCGAGTTGAAGCAGATGGTATTATTGCGTACAACAGATGTACCATCCTTACGATCGGCAGCTTTGTCTTGTCATTCCCTATACGATGCATTCCGCAGCGCCGAAACCATCATTACAACGCGCGTGTTGCTGAACCAAGTGAACCCTGATGTGCTTCCCGAAGCCTATATCACGCAAGAGGCCTTTCGTTTGAACCCAAATACCGAGGAAAACGTCCAGGATTTCATCACAAAACATCTTCGGCAACGACAACCCCCGCCTGAGTCATGGACACTCTGCGAAGCGATGCCTATCGCAAAGTTACACGGCTGTGTAACCGACCTGGCATTGCAGTTCATAGCTACCACCGCAACGAAATTGCCTGAAGGTGGAAGTATACCTGCAACAAACGAAAAAATATCTCGCGTAGAACGCGCTCTGTATCGATTCGAAATCTTTTGTAACCTATTCCGCGGCTTTAAGGATTCCAGCTCTACACCGTGGGAACGGCTTTGGCGGGGTTTCTTCACAAACTTTTCCCCTTGGGAAAATGAGCAACTAGCATGCGTTCATGACTACCTGGTACGAGCAGTCTTTCCAGGTATGTATTATATCCACAAATCATCTGCGCAGCTTACTAATTAGTAGAAGCATTCAGTGATGTTGCAGAGCACGATATACTCTGGGGCGAAGTCAGGGTCGAGTACTGCGATGACAGAGACAACATATACATTCAACACCTTCTCTCGCTTGGATTAGAAACGCTACGTCGAATTTCCATCTCCGAAACCTATGAAGAACGAAACAAGCTCCTAAATGCAGACGGCTACGCAAGATGCAGATGTTTTTTTCTCTATGAGGCACTAGGAAGTATAAATAGGGAAGATGATGGCATTTACCTCGATGAGTTCACTCCAGCCGACGAGCTGACTCACATAAGCCCTCCATTCTTTGATGATCCAGATCCCGGTTCTTCGGATGCCTGGAAATGGGCGCATAAAGAGGAGACGTGGGCAAATTTCGTCAATACAGATCACCGGAAAACCCTGCGCGAATGTGGATACGTTATGTGGGATCGCACTCGACTTGATGCGAGTGGTATGTTACAGGATCCTTGGGAACCACCTCCTCACAACCAAGAAAAGGCGAATACGAAGACCCAGCTCCGTGCGGAGATGTGGGCGTCATGGGATGAAAGATCGAAGATGTACAGAATGGGAGGTAGAGGTTGGTGGAGCCTTGGAGATCACAGCAAAATCATCTGGCCGAGGGGGAAAGCGCCTTGGGAAATTCCATCCAAACCACCTTGCATTGTACCGAAATCGCTCGAGGAAGCGAAAGATGCATTTAGGTTGATGAAACTTCCGGAATCAGTCAAACGAAGGGACAAGAGATGAAGTTGTTGTATAGAAATCCACAACTTTAGGGTGTGGAATTGCATACAAAATAATACCGAATCAAGTGGACCGGCCGCTGGATCTGAGTACATAGACCCATATCGCGATGCTATGGATCCTAAGAAGAATCCCCGTGGTCCCCCTCCGAATAGTCATTTTGCGACGGAGTACAGCAACTACAAGAAGATGGATGCTGCTGCCATTGCCGCAGAGACAGAATACATGGAATTCCTGGCCACTGCCCTCAAGGTCTCTAAAAACGTACAAGCGAAGAATCCGGGGGTGTACAAGGGACAGCCCCTGGCGACAAGGGAATGGCATCAGGAAGCAGCGGAATATGCCTCCAAGGCGGCGCAACTGTTTTCAGTGTACGTCAACAGTTCAAAGTGCGGTGAATTGGGCTAAAATTGTGATACTAGGGTATTGGAGGCTCGGTTCAAGACGGCAGAAGAATTCGTGGGCTACGACACTAAAAAGGGTGCCGACGGCCATCTTGAACGGGCGGAAAACTTCAAAAACAAAGGGGAGAGGTTGAGGGGGAAGTATCAAGCGCATATATATTCGCATACGGCCCGCTAGATGGAAAGATAGACATGTTGAAACCCCGGTACGAAGTCATTTGTTGTCAAGACACCGCGTGGAGTGGCACATTGAAATGTTGATAATGTACTGTAACCCCCCAAGTCGTATGCAACTTACTTGGTAAACACAATACGCATCATGTTAGCAGGTAATAAGTCCCTTGGTTTTTATGAGTATAAGCTCTTCTTGAATGTTATTTGGCTTTACATGTTTTTTCGTATGCTCAAATGTAACCAAGGAGTGTTTCTCATTTAACATGGTACTGGAATGCTTGAACACTCAACTTAGCTTCCTAGTAGACCCTAAACTTCCTTGTTAAATCGCCGCACTCCCTTCAAGTACAGTTCATCGAGCTCGTTCGCCACCGTCACATTATTCATGGCCAACCGCAGATAATGCTGATTTGTGATACCCTCGTCCGCAACCCATACATTGGACCCATTCGCAAAAACGTGGTTATACCCAGCGGTATTGCCATATTCGAACCATGACCCTAACCCCATGACCGCATATGCAACTGTCAATGGATCCCAGGACATTCGTGTCGTATTATAGCCCACATACCACCCATACGCCGCCCTCGCCAAATCTCCCTGCGGCCCTTCCGTCGACAGTTTTGCCCCACTCAAGACCTCATCTCCAACCTCGGTCCCCAAAAACGTGACGGGCACATCACGTGGCCAATTATTTACCGCGTGCGCCGTGGTCAGTGGGTTATCCCCAAAGAAGTTGAATTCATGACCAGAGGGATACCCGCCGCCCATCACCGCCAGCTTCCTCACCTTCTTGGTAATGAGATCAGGCCCGGTAAGCGGCGAGTACGCATCGCCGGTCGAATTCAACAGCCCCGAGAGGTTGTCAAAGAAGCCGATCGACGCAATCGTTACGCTTGCGTCTGCGCTCTGCGCCAGCGTTTTGCGGTACAATTGCACAGGGTCCCATGACTTCTCCGGCGTGAACCATGGCAACGACCCGCCCGAATAGTGATACGCCACCTTGGACGTGTATTCGCTGAGTTCGTATGCCCAGTCATCGAAGAAGCTCTCGTTGGTGTAGGGGCGGCGCATACCGATGGATGTATTGGGGTGGCCGTAGTAGTTCAGGACTGCGGAGGCTGCGAGCGGGGAGTAGGCAGAGGGGTAGTTAACGTTGACGGCGAGGAGTGAAACGTTAGGGAGGGTAGCTGCGAGCAAGAGAGCTGCTGCGTCACTATATGAGATGTTAGATCACAATTTGTTTGGTTCCATACGAGATATAAATCGAGGGAGGGAGCACGTACTCTACATCGCTGAATATGTCCGTGTCAACAATGAGGTTAGTATTCACACCATTTCCCTGTGCGCCTATCCCAGATATTGCGAGACAGGTCAATCCATAGCGTAGCACGCGCTGCGGAGAAAGGACGTTGTGTATCAACATAGTTAGACGTTCAGACTCAATTCCAAGCCGTGTGAGGTTGAAGAACATCGCGAGGGCCAACCAGCAAGGAAGACATTTTCAGGACTTGCATCTATGCTTGATTAGGAATAATCATATTGCTGGCTAGGTATATTGTAGATAGCAAAGAAATGAGGCCGAAGAGACTAAGAAAGTCGTTGAAAGGTGGGGGAAGAGAAGGGGGGGCAGAGTCAGGGGCAGCGAACACTTATTAAGCCGGTTGATTAGTAAGCACAATAGCCCTTTCCCTAGCTTGTTCGCTGTCAATAGCAATGCACTGTAGTTCCCGGAGAAACATTATCAAATTACTCTCAAATCGGTTTATAATTGGCCTGAATATCTCAAATTTTACAGAATCGAGCGGAGTTCTGATTCAATGTTACACTCCTTAGCAGAAGACATTTGCAGATCATCGCCACACTCAAATGCCTGAAGTAGCTCGATCCCAAAGACGGTCGCAGCCTGAAAGAGGAAGACGGCCATGTGATCTATGCCGTCGTCGAAAGGCTCGCTGTGTCAGGGAGCCCGGTCATAACAAGTGCCGTCTATGCTTACATCGGCAAACTCAATGTACATTCGATGAAGGCCCTCCTATGAGGCTGCCTCCAGGAACCGCGGAGCTTAGCCGTCAAGAATTGAATGCCCAACAATCCCCCATGCCACAAGATGTGCTCGATTCAGGTCTCGAAGGAGTCCGCGAGGTCACTCCTACAACTACTTCCGCTCACACTGAGCAGTGTATTGCTCCTGACATTGCGAATAATGAAAACGTACCGTCGATTCAGCAGACGGCGCGAGATATTTCCCTGGGTTTGAATCGATCCAAATTCGCTGAGCTTTATGGACTGGGTAGTGACATGGAACCAATTCTCATGCGACACCGGCCGTACGACCATACGACCAACGAGTATACTCTTCCAACTCACGCGATTCGTCTCGTCGCAGCTCGAGACCAAGGAGTTAATTATCCCGTTACATTTCACATGGTCGCAGATCGTGAAAATCATGATTCGTCATCTAGCCGTACTACCAACGTCGATGCTATTGAATCCTGCGTTGAACCGCATGGTGACAAGCTGGTGCGCTTATTCTGGAAGATGGTGCACCCTACTTATCCGATTATCCACAAGGAAAGCTTCACGAATATGTATTCAATATCATACCGACAGATTGATGCACCCTTATTAGGGTCTATTTATCTAATAGCAACCAATTGGTGGCACTATGATCCATACCTCTCAAATCAACCAATGCCCAATGTCAGTAGCCTACGCAAATTGGTACTTCAGGCAATTCAAGCTTCTTACCATAGTCCACGGCTATCTTCTATTGAATCAATCTTGCTTTATCTTCAATGCAAACCAGAGGACCCTCTGAATCCGGATCACACATTCGCGTGGGGATTGACTGCACAGGCTCTGGCGGTCGGCGAAGCTTTAGGTCTCCATTTAGATGCCTCCAGCTGGGCCATTCCAGACTGGGAAAGATCGCTGAGGAAACGTCTGAGCTGGGCTCTATACACACAAGACGTCTGGACAGCACTGGCACACGGTCGTCCAACCCACGTATCCCACGAAAATTGGGCTGTTAGTGACCTCACAGTCGATGACTTTGATATGAAAGATTCACATAAAGAAGCAATGTCTTTTATGCACATGACTGAATTGACAAAAATTCTTCACATGGTGTTGGGGGAGTTTTATAGTCTGAGAGCGAGCACTCTGCAGGACACTGTCGAGCTTTTTGCTAAAGCTCAACCCATTTTCAGCGCACTTGAAGGGTGGTACAACAAGCTACCTTCTTCACTAAGCATGGATTCTCTGCCCTTGAGGCAGCTTTGTCCCAATGGTACCCTTTCCATCCCCTTAGTTCAAAATTTTATTAAAAAATTAACACTTTTGAAATAGGAAACATACAACTTGCATACTACACTGTCAAGGTCAACATCTTGCGACGATTGGTCAGGTCGACAGCCCTTGCGCCACTCTGCGTTGATGTCGACGTGCTGCATGCGATCAGACACCAAGCGCACGACACCGCACAACGTGCCATAACATTAGTCGCTACTCTGCGTCTAGAGCATCTAGATGCGTTCTGGTTTTTCGCCGCGCCGTATTCATTCTCTATCATTGGATCATTCTGCGTTCTTCTCTTGGTGACTAGCTTGACCCCGGCAGAACGCGACCATTGGCGAGAGAGTCTGCGATCGTATCTGTGGACTCTAAGAGTCGGCTGCAAAGCTAACGAACCAATGCGGTATGCGGTCGACCGCTTGGAGGGGGCAATTCTTCGTGGTTTGGAGCATGCACTTGTCGTGACCTCACCAGCCACCCCCGAGGCTATGCCAAATCAATATCACGCCGACATCGATGGATTTGGATTCACATTTCCAGGGACTGAAAACCTTGACTTTGGCACAATAGACCTCGATGCGTTTGACTTCTTGAGTGGGTTCAACAACCAATGATTTCATTTCAATATATACATTCCCATAATTCTGGTACTTTCGGAGCCATCAAACCATTGGCGTCCCTTCATGCACTTTCATGTCTTCGAATGATACGGTGCCATCCTCTACATAAAAACCCAGTTCCTGTGTGCCAACTTGAACGGGCGAGGAGTTACCGTTTAATGAACTGTGCCCATTCTCTTCGCTTGCCTTATTTTCGTGAGGAAGCCGGAAACTGATCGACTTACCACCCGCGAATATCTGCAGCACATCACTTCCCATGACTACAGTGACTGGCTCAAGAATGGAAACTGCGGCATGGCGTGCCACTTCCGGTCCATCAACCTCGCGAGGAAGATGTAGTCTGTACTGATCGGCCCAAAAGTCGTCTAGCGGTGGAGGACAACTCATCAAGCTTATGTCGAACAAACTAGATGATGTAGGAACCAGACGAAGTCGATAGCCCGCCATATCTTTGTCGGTGCGGAACATAATTCCAAAACTGGAAGCGTCATGAGAGGCTATGCTGAAACTCAAACAGTAGTCAGATCGATGAATCGAAAGATATTCAACCTTGGTTGTGCTAAGGCTGCTCAGCTCAATCCCTGAAGGAATGCGTGACTCCACGGCAACGTCTGGAAAGGCTGCAACCAGGAAATCCCTGCTCGGTTCAACAATCAGACACCCACTAGCGTCTGCCGATACTTCTCTAGGGATACCCATATCGCCACCCCAGGACCATTGGCCATCCAACTTATCTGCTATCCAACCAAAAAAAATTCGCTTGGTCGGGTCTCCGGACTTCGGGCAAGATTTCGCAGCATACCATCTCCGTCCATCCAAACGACCTCCTGAACCGCCTCGGGGCATTCGAAATGGTCCTCTTGGGTTGTCTGCTATTCTATATACGGTACCCGCATCCGGCGCGTGGAATCTGGAGTATACTAGATACCATTTTCCATTTGGCAAAGAGAAAATCTCCGGACACTCGGGGCAAAACATATCGTTGGGCGCATATAAGGGCTCTGGCTCTACTTTCCAATCTTCTAGGTCAGAAGATGTCAAGAGTGCTAAACAGCCGCGTGTCCAGAAAGGCCCAGATCGGAGTCTGGTTGCGACGAGCATCCAGTAGCGACCCTCGGGTTCCATCCATGACACATGAGCGTCGCGAAAATCAATATCCTCGAATTTTGACATATCGCCAGATATGGAGATGACCTTTGGTGTCTTTTTAAAAGCAGTACCACGCTTATCATTTGACCGTGCGTGGAGAATGACTTGCTTTCCTTCCTGGGAAAGGTTGTAACCCGTGTAGAAGAGATGCATGTTGCCGTCGGGCCCAATGACGGCCGAACCAGTCCACGCCCCATCCGCATCTGGACTTTCTGGTGATTTGCCGGGGTAGAGGGCCTCGATGTCGTCGCGTGTCCACTGTACTAGATCGCGTGATCGCATTCGAGACCATGTTGAACGCAGTCGCGGTGGGTGTCGAACTGTATTTGGGGGCGTGCTTAGATGGAATATCTGGTATTCATCGTCTACCAAGATCGGGATTGCGTCGGCGGCTGCCTGGGAATCAGATGGCCTGCTGTAACCTGACGAGCGGGAAGGAACTGCGGGCGGCATTACGGAAGGCATTGTATAGAACTGTATGATCGATGAGTAAATTGAACTGGAGGTAGCAGATCTTCAACTTTACTTGTACCCAGATGCGCCGTGACTAGTCTAAGAACTTTTGAGCTTGACTGGCCAGCCACTCTTCATCAGGACGCTGTAGTCGTCGGGCGACGTCGGCCGGCCCGACGATTGACGGCCCGAAAGTGAGCGGCCCGCGATGGAGCGGCGGTCGGGCCGTAAGTGACTATGAGGTGTGCCATGCTGAATGCAGATAGCTTGCCATGTTAACCCCATGGGGCTCCACTATTTTGCCCCAAACTCACGACTCCGCAATTTCACGCACGTGGAGATTTAAAGAAATATATAAGTAGAGACGCATGCATGCAATCCGCTACCATACAGTCGGTACAACTGTCTTGAGACAACTCTGATCGTCATATCAATTCCACCGCGACAATGGGTAGACTTCAATACCCCTACATCTGGTTATTTTGCGCTTTCGCCGCTCTGGGTGCTTTCCAGTATGGCTATGACGGTAGGCCCGCACCACATTCTACGATGAAAATAAGTAAACATCTGATCTCATCTAACTGGAATCTAGGCGTCTACTTTTCGGGCATCCAGGCCATGTCGACATTTGTTCGAGACTTTGGCACGCGCCAATCCGACGGCACATATGCAATATCCCCCTCGGAACTCTCCATTATGAGCTCCATGATCAATGTGGGGGAACTAGTCGGTTCACTCGGTGCAGCACCTCTGAACGACCTCTTCGGGCGCAAAGGTGCATTTTTCCTCGGTGCGGTTGCCGCCATTGTCGGTACCGTACTCCAAGTCATTACGGATCATGAACAAGGCTTGATCACGGGAGGTCGCGTGGTTCTCGGGCTAGGTGTCGGCATATACTCTTCCACGAGTCCGCTATACATAGGCGTAGGTTTCACCCCGATTGCCCCCTTGTCGGATACTGAGCACACTATAGGAAATTGCACCGACCGAGATTCGCGGGCCTTTGTTAGGCTGCTGGCAACTGGTTATATCCCTTGCCCAGATCGTTGCAGCCGTCATCAATCGCGGTACAGAGTCCATCACATCAACTGCCGTAAGTTGAGTTATTCCAGAAATATCCCATGCATCCCCTCTAAAGTAAGCAGGCCTACCGCGTACCAACAGCTGCCCAGTTACTCTTCCCACTCCTCGGGTTGGCTTTTCTATACTGGGTTCCAGAAAGCCCGCGTTGGCTCATGCGCCGTTCCAAAGAACGTCGCTGTGATTTGGCACTGCGCGTACTACACAAGGATGACAAGCTTTACGATCCCGCGCCCGACATGAGCGCGATCCAAAACAGCCTGGCGGTGGAAGCTGAGCAGTCTGCTCAATCGAAGTGGTCGGACCTCATCAAGGACCCAATCGAACGACGAAAAGTCATTTACAGTGCCGGCGCATTGATTGCTCAGCAGATCAACGGCATCCAGTGGTTCTACTATTTCGGCACTGTCTTCAGCCAGGCAATCGGGATCGATGAACCTTTCCTCATGAACATCATCGTATTCACTATTCAAGTTGTCGTGGTATTTGTTGCTGTTCTGTTTTCCAATCGAATTCCAAGACGGCCTTTGCTCCTAACTTCAACCTTGATCATGATGGCGAGTATTTTCATCGTTGGATGTCTTGGTATTCCCAGCGGTCCGATCAGCTCCACCAGCGGTAAAGTCATCATCAGCTTCGTCATTATCGAAATCACGGCATTTAACTTTGCCTGGGGACCACTTGGATGGACTATCGTAGGTTTTTCTAACATTTGTCACACACTCAATCACAACTGACAGGTTGCTATAACAGGCTTCCGAAATGGCGGTTGGTCGCAACCGCAACAAAATCTACGCTATCGCTGTAGCCTGCTTCTGGATCACCGTGTGGGCCACCGTCTTCACCCTCCCCTATCTCTACTACGAAGCGAATCTCGGTCCAAAAACGGGTTTCGTGTATACCGGACTATGCCTTGTCACACTTTCATATGTCTGGTTTTGCGTCGGAGAAGTCACAGGTAGGACAATGGAAGAGATCGAAGGGTTCTTCAGGGATGGCGTGCCGGCTAGGCAGTGGAGCAAGCAACCGAGGCTCGTCATTCCTGAAACGGCAAGTGTGGATGTGATTGAGAAGTCGAAAGTGGAAGAGTCGAAAGTGTAAGAGTCGAAAGTGTAAGAGTCAAATATAAAAGCTGTGATTCAACATAATACTCAGGTCAAGATTCCATATTATGCATTTCCGCGTAGGCCAATAGCCATAACGATACATCAATTTCCAAATACCAACTCATCAACTTCCTTGTCCATATGTCCAATGTTAAGAGACAGAGTGACCTACTAGCCGGATATTACGTCAGCATCTTATCACGTGCGCAAACAGCTGCCTGTGTATCCGTCCGGGCCAAGGACGTCATCGTGTATCTCTCTACTTGCGTTGAGACTAAGTGTAAAAATACTCTGCGATAATTCTTAGATTTCGTGTCCAATGTCAATCTTTTTCAATTTCATAACATCTTGCTTGTGAAGCTCAGGGCTTTTGGTATACATAAATGTAATTTAGTAAAGTGTTTCTGTGTTAAAAGACTGGGATGCATACCTAATTACCTGATACTCCTCACTCAGTTCGACTTAAGTGATAACGAATAGGTTCATATCCTTACCACGCACAGAGATTGATTGAAAAGCAAGGAGGGTGTATCGAGACATTCGCCGAGGATTATAATTGGCTTATAAACGAGAATATACAGTAAAATAAGCAATATAACCGCAGATACGAGCTCAAGCCAAACATCCATCACCCGTTTCACACTCTCAAACCCCCTAAGCCTTCTTTTCAGCATCAGCAACTACGCTCAATTGTCGTGCTGGTTCGATCGCGTTGTCCTCATACACAAGGAACTCGTCATCGTTCAAGTCATGATGTCTCCACCAGAAAATCACAGTCTGGACAGCAAGCGCGATTGCAGGCGCGGCCCATACCCACTGCAGAATTCAGTAAGCAATCGAGCCTCAGAGGAAGCAAAGTTGGGGAGGAACTTACAATCAGATGCGGATCAATAATCGCTGGGATCAAAATCTCGCTAAAAGCAACGCTCAATGCTGTATTGAACAGGAAGAGCGAAACCACGATACTCTTCATACCTGGCGGTGCGCGAGCATACGCTAGTTCGTAACCTGTAACATTGACAAAAATTTCCGAGATGGCGCCCAGACTGACGTTTGGAAGCTGCCACCAGATACTGATCGGACTAACATCATCACACGTGGAAGCTGCGTAGCCGCATGGTGAGGTTTCGTACACGCGGTATTGAATGACAGCGCCGATTATGCCAGATATCATTGCCAAGATGAAACCAGTGGTGATGCGACTGATGCGACCAAACTTGATGTTGTAACGGCGAAGGAGAGGATAAAGCCCGTGAGCAATGATTGGTGTGAAAGCCAGAATGGTAAGAGGGTTGAGTTTGGCCAAAAGGTCGTTGGGGGCTCCATCGCTGGTCATAGCCGCGCCTTGGTTGGAGCTTACAGCGCCGATACCCCCATCATTCATGTACCAAATCGGCATATAAAGAAAAATTTGGCAGGCGACAAGCGTACGATATACATCGGTGACATCTTTTTCGGTCCATGAGACAGTAATGCCCTTCTCGGATAATGTAGATGGTCTTGCAGCGCTCCAGTAGTCTTTACCCCATAGCCTGTACTTGTTATGTTTGACTGCCGTGCCTATGATTTTGAAGAATTTCGGAAGATCTGATCCAGATGGTGGTAACTTGACTAGTCTCTTGTTCAAGAAGACTAACAAGATAGGAAGAGCAAAGTAGACCCCTCCTGGCAACAAAAAGGCGGCCCAGAATCCGGCGTATTTCTCGACGTAGACACAAGCGATAGAGAAAAATGCTCCAACATTGATGAAAGCGTAAAAGTAGAGGCACATCCGCTGAATGGTGGTCTCGGGATCGACGATGACTCGTTCTCCGCTTGGCAACGTTTTGACATACGGCCTTTGGTGTTGGTATTGATCCAGAAGTATTGGTGACACATTGGGCTTGAAGATGCCCGCGCCGATGGCTAGCAAGACAAAACTCACCATGAACGGTGCAAGACCCTTTCCAGCTTTCAACAGTGACGGAGCAGCACCACCTATCATGATGATATGGGCGACGCCGCCAATGAGGACACCCCAGATGATAGCCTTGAATCGCCCAGTCTTGGCATCGGCAAGCCATCCACCAAAGATCGGTATGGTGTATGAGAGAAAGGTGAAAAGCAGTCCCATGGCGGATGCGAACTGAAGGCCTTGGTTGCTTTGAGTTGTCAGCTGTCCGCTTTGATTCACTGCGCATGAGTGTGCAACTTACAGAGCACCAGCGTGTCCATTGGGTTTATTTTTCGGGACAGCACCAGTCCCATTTCCCCCTGCGGGGAGAGGAAACTGCATGTAGTTGTTGAAAACACCTTTGACGCCATAGTATGAGGCGCGTTCAGCGACCTCGACAAAACAGATGAGATAGGCAACGGATGGGACGCGACCGGAAATCTTTCTGAGCGTGGTCCCTTCCTCTTCGGTGGGTGCTACGTATTCCTCTAGCGGTGCGTCAGAACCCGTTTCAACATCACGCTTCTCGTCGCCTGTGCGGGGAAGCTCCGACATGGTTGTTTTCCCAAGTTAGATCAGTCCTAGTTGGGTAGTTTGGAAGCAGCCTACGTTTTCACACAAGGGTTGGCAGAACAATTTGACAGAATAAACGCAGCTTGGCAAGGTTTGGCAATGCTTGCGGTCTTGAAGTAGGGATGCCTGCAGTTATATACAGCTCGACATTCCGCTGTTGACTTGCATGATTTGTGCGATTGATCACTCCACATGAGAACCACCCTGTCGATTTCGACCTGCCGTAATAGGGCCTGCATGCATGGTTTATCTTGATAATGTCGACAGTGCAATGCGGATCTTCGTGATAAAAGCAATTAGGGGGGTGTGTCGGCTGTGTTATGATTGGTCAATTGGGCAATCTTGCCCCGTTATCGCGACATGCCTACGCGAAATCGCAAGGCCCAATGTAAGTTGCGTGCTCTTCCATCGTTTCTATGCACAAAATAATTTTCGGTTGACCCTGTCGGCAGACGCTCCGCTCCAATGGATTTTAGCAGCAAAATATGAAAATTCAGGTCACCAGCGGGTATCGACACAAAGTGTACGTAGCACTTAAGGGTGAGGCAGGAGACTAAGAGCTGGATTGGTTGACGATCTACCTACGGGGGCAGTAGGCCCACTTATATAGCCTACTGTCCTGCTGTCTATTCCAATGCAAAAACGCAAGTAGTGAAACACACTATCACGTGACAGGACTATATTCAGATGTCCAACAAAGGCTCTGACTGTAGTCGCGCTCTAAAATCAAACATCGAAACCGAGATGCAGTTTTCTGGAATCCAAAAGACGCCTGGAAAAGGGGCCACGATGGACTTGGACTGAATCTCGGGCTTGAATGGTTGCCAATAATGGATACCTAAGTCTTTGTACTACAGCGGTGTTGTGGGGCTTCGGAGCCACAATTGCGTGCGATGAAATTTTGTCAGCCATGTCCGTGGCGCATCAATACAAGCACTGACTGCGCAAATTTACGCACTTGCGATTTCTTCAACGGTGTTGCGGAATTGAAGCATGACGATAGAGATTCTTTCCTTGCGCCATATCCTTGCCAGTATGGAATAAAGAAGAATAGGATGCACTCTCTCTATCAATGTAGGAAAAGTTCAAAAAAAACGACTTGGACTGAGAACTCCAGAGGGCCTTCACGACAATTAAGTCTCCAGTATAACGAAGATTCCAAGGATTGGACCAAACCAGTTCAATACTTAAAGCGCCATAAGAATGAATCAAGGCTATGAAAACAAAACAACTATATCAAAAGTATCAGCAAAAGAAGCATCTTCTGTGGAGTTGTTTGTGGTACCGAGATATTACTGGACGTCATTCAGATTGCAATGCGGTAGCCTTGCCCCCCGCTGCCAAACTCAACATGCGAATCCTCAGCTTCAACTAGTTTTGAAAAGACGCAAGATATCGAAGTGTCGCAGCGTGCAACATGCTAGGTATTGCCATAGAACACAGAGCAACTCCAGTTGTAAAACTGGATGGGACTAAACGATTCTACCAGTATCCACTCCGGAAAGCCTAGCTGCGCCACCAACGAATAGACGCAATCTACGTTCAGTTTTGCAAAATTTTGCCACATGAGGCAAGAATTTTGATTATATGATACAATGGTCCAAATCGCTATTTCGATGTGTTTGCAAGCGGGATTTACTGTATGGCCTGATGACAAGCAATAGTTTACGAGTGGTGATATTTATGCCTCGCTTTTGATCGTGAAATGTAGCCTCATTTATGAGAATATATGTAGCATTGGGTATATCGCTGTCATTGTTGTAGTCACGTAACTCCCAATCTGTGACACAATGTTCAATCTGGGGACTGAGTTAATGTCACTGAAATTATGGATTGTTATATCAGAATCTTGGCCAAAGAGATTTCACCCTTTTTCGATCTTTTACAACCACCCCGAGCTATCGAGAATAATCATGTTACTATGAAGACTTATTCACATGTGAACTGATCATCACGCGTCGCAAAACTTTTGCATTGCCGCAATCTGCATGATCGGAGTACGAAAGCCCAAATCTCACGCTTGCGCCTGTTGTGCAGCGATACACAATCATCCCCCACTCCAGATATCTTATTCCCCGCAACCGGATGAAAATCGCATTGCGATCATTCGTCCACCTTTCCGGCAGCGGCTCGGAGGAACCGAGTACTGCAACCACCTGTAAGACACACGGACGAAATCGGTACATGAGTATCGCTCGCCGGAGGACTATGCTACGTCGTACAGTGGCGTTCTGTTGAAAACGCGAATTTTGGATTCAGGATCAATAGTCAGAGAATATCCAGGCTTGCGTACTTCTGGCCTGATCTATGCAGATAACCCACAATCAAACGTCATCAAAAACTTGGCCAGAATAATCCGCATCTCATTCTCAGCAAAAGATCGCCCTGGGCAGAAATGCTTTTAGCAGCCGAAGCCAAGATGTTTGCTTCCCACTCTGAGAGAAGACAAGACTGCCCTTTACGAATCACAGTACCATCCGATAGTGTCATGGTTTCGACTCTAAACCCTAACGGCGTTCACTTACGTGGGTCGTACATCCCGAAAAGCCACACCTTTTTTTCATCGGTTATTTGGGCTAGAAGCATAATAATCCAGTCAGTATCTGGGATTATCTCTACGGACTAGTTTGGATTGGAATCAAAGAAGGGTCTCACTATAACAGTACAGCGAAGCCGAAATTTCTTGTTGATGCGTTTGCTGCTGGATTCGAGTAGCTGCTGGCGGTTCAAGATTGTCCGCCGTGGTTTAGTATTCACAAATATGCGTCTCCGTGTTGCAATCAACAGCCATACCGCTGTACGCATAGTTATTTGTGAATAAATTCTAACTTGGACAAATGATCTTTCCCTTTACCAGTGGAATTATCTTCTGATTTGGATTTTAAAAGTAGGGGAAGTGGTCTCTCACTCAACGGATTATCAACAGTGGTGATTAATGAACCATTTATCGAAATCTTAACTGTGTAAATAGCTACAGGACAGTCCCATGGCTGCGTATATAGCAATTGGATGCTTTTTCTTCATCGCAGACTTCGTCATCAAGGGTACATCTCGTACAACCGCACAATGAAGCCACACGGGAGATGTTCACTGTGTATACCTGCATAAATAAAAGTAAGCGAGTAAAGATCACAAATGTACGATTGAGGTAAACAATCTACAGTGAAAACAAGGTATCATAGATCGCAGAAAACGCAACCTAATCTGCGAGTCGTACAAATGCTGTGCTTATCGTCTTTGATAGGGTACAAATATCGTCACACATTAACTGTGGAGGACAGAAGTCCGCATCCTACTATTTGGGCCGTAAACTCAATCAAGGTAAAGTACGGATATCGGTGGTTCAATGAATAGCAAAAGGGAAAGTATGTTTATCTGGTGGGTACAAACATGCACAAAATCGTCACATGACGGGTGTAAGATGAAACTCTATTGGCTGCATAAAACCAAGCTCGCAAATTTTATCTCACCGCTGGAAACTCCACAAAGCCTAATCAAAACAGGGAAGAAAGTTGAAAGCTGACGTATTCCGTCGCGGTTTGGTGATGGTCATAAATTTCGAGTTCTTACCATTGGACGGTAAAGGTTAGTCACATGCCTCGCCATCATGTTTCACGCTTCGGTCCACCCCTCCGACTCGATGGCGTATTACGCATTATTGAATGCAAGAATGAGATCTGTGTGTAACCTAGTGTGAGATATATATTCAGCAAAGGCACCACAAGATGATGTCTCACTTCCTCCTCTCTCCACCTTACAGCTGCACAGTGAGCATTTGAATTCAATCCCTGCGCGTATATAAGTCGATCAGAATGGCTAACAAAAGCTTACTTCCCACCGCAATGCAGGGAATTGTGTCCACAGATAGCGCGACCTACGATACACTGATACGCTTAGCATCCACACCTTATTGTCACTTCGACGAGGAAGCAACATATCTTCAATCAGTCAATTTTCAAAGCTTTTCCAAATTTTTATCATTATGCTTCATAATCTACACATTTTCCCTAATTATTCATCGCCTGTACCTGAGTCCGATCGCACATTTCCCAGGCCCATTTCTTGCCCGAACAACACACTGGTACGAGTTCTATTACAACTATGTTCAAACCGGAATGTATTACAAAAAGATTGCGGAATTTCATGAAAAATATGGTAGGTCGGTCACACGAACGTATTGTGACCTGAATTGGCGCTGAATGTCTCCTCTCTAGGTCCAGTGGTGCGCGTCACCCCAGACGAAATCCATGTGAGGGACCCTGCAGCATATCAAACACTGTTCGTTACTGGAGCAGTAAGAAAGACGGAAGCATACCAGCGATTCAGCAGAGGCACTGGATTTGAAGGTCTGCAGCATTCCATCGGCAACCATGTCGCAATCCCTGACAATCTCAGACATGACGGCGATCTCGACAGATCACGACGCGCATAGAAGGCTAAGAATGCCTTTAGATAAGCTTTTTGCGAGGCAGAGCATTCTACGCGTTGAAAAGCGTGTCGCAATGCGAACGGAGAAACTATGCGCTAGATTTGAAAGTTATCGGGAGTCGGGCGAGACCGTCAACTTAACGAACGCCTTCAGTTCCCTCACTACGGATATCATATCCTCTATAATCTTTGAAGAACCAAGCGATTATCTTTCCGATCCAAACTTCAATGAAAAGTGGTATGAGACTCTCAAGATGGGTACACTGAGTGTGCCCTTGTTTAAACACATGCCTTGGTTCACAAGGTAAGTGCAGGGTGCACAGGGTCATATCAATTAGCTCTGTACTAAATGTATTGGAAGTTGGGTTGGACGGCCATTTCTGCGCTACCTGGTCACTAAGGTCACCAGATGGACAATTTGGGACGAGGTCAGTCACTTGCCCCCGCGTTGCGAATTCTAAAACTGAAATGTCGTAACAGAAAGCGCGGAGAGACATTATGCTCAGTCGCAAACGACCATCCGATGAGGCGAAGACTCGAGACGAAACTACCATCCTAGACCACCTCGTCCACAGCCCTCTAGTTGAGAAGGAACTAGGGGGAGATGGAGGCTTCGCGCGCCTTGCGCAACTCATCCAACAGGCTGGTGCGCACAACGTTTCCCACACGCTTAGCACGATTACGATGTACTTGCTTCATGACAAGAGAAAGTTGACCCCCTTGCTTACGGAGCTTACGACAATCTGGAAGCCTCATGATGCTCAGTCATCGGCACCGTCGTGGACAGAACTGGAGAAGGCTCCGTATCTGAGTGCTTGTATAGCTGAAGGACTGAGGTAAGAGCAGAATCCCTAAGTTCAAAATAGCAGCTCCGTATTTCACCAAGACCTCCAGCTAACCAGAACCACAGAATGGCAATCGGAGGTATGAATCGAGCTCCCCGCATTTTCCCATACGATGATATGGAGGTTTGTGGCTGGACAATACCGAGAGGGGTAAGCCCTTCTCCCCCTGCCCAGTTGCAAAGATTGCTGATTTTAGATTCTCAGACGCCGATCTCGATGACAACATACTGGATGCACAATGATCCCGCCGTCTTCCCCAATCCCTCCGTCTACAATCCGAACCGATGGATCGACGCAGATCCTGAGCACCTTAAAGTTATGCGGACATATTTCGTCCCTTTCGCCAAAGGGAGCAGGAATTGCGTTGGGCAAAAGTGAGTTCCCCTCTAACTATTAAGCCAAGCGATTGAGGTTATTAATCGATATCGCTATAGTCTAGTGTATATGCAACTTTTCCACACGCTTGCTCGAATGTTCCGGCCTGGTTCCCCAACGTATCATCTTCATGAAACTACGCTCAGAGATGTTGTAGCAGTTCATGGGCTTTTGTTTCCTTTGCCGCCGTTAGATACAAATGGTGTTAGAGTTAAGGTGTCTTAGCATTACACATCGTCGGTCGTTAACAATGACCTTTCTGTCGAAGCGCCCCTTCTGAAGGGCTACGTTAATTGGAAAAATAATTGTTTAACAATGTGCTTGATAACCAAAACCTGATCGTAGGTGAATAGTCAAAATCATATAACGAAATCAAAGATATCAGCCACCCAATGACTAATACACCAAACTAACACACTTCCCTTCCCAACCCCCTTCATGGATGGCATGCTCGTATATCCAAGCTCCCAGATCCCCCCTTCCAATAGTATACCCGATCTTAGGCCCTGGTTCCTTTTCTCTCTCCGCCTCGCCTTCTTTGATACCCCACACCCAACCTACCTGCAATTTATCGACACCACGAGCCTCGTCCGTAAGAACAGAAGGTCTCATTAGCACGAAATCCCTAATATGTCTCCCACCATCTGCTTTGACCAACAACTCCGTCTGCAGCTTGTCGGCGCGCATGACGCGCAGGAGCCAGAATTCCAAGATATAGTACAGGTAAGGTAGATCTCGTTTTTCATCGAGTGAGATCGTGGAAACGGATATCAGTAATGGTTTCCTGCCGTCTACGGTTGTCTTGATTCCTTGCTCTGCGAGGGTTTCGATAGCGGAGAAAATGGACGCGATAGCGGTTTCGCAAATGTGTGGATCTTCGATCGTCAAGGGACTAAGAAGTGATAGCTGTAGTTGGGGTTCTTTTCCACCGATTCCGGAGACTATTGTGTTTACGAGGTGGTTGGGATTCGATGGAGAGATGAGGGTTGATTGGATGGCTTCGAGGTCGGAGATGTTGCCGCGTATAATGGTGAGGTTTGATGATATCGTGGATGATGGCACGGAATGCTTTTCTTCAAGCATAGCTGTGAGCTTAGCAGGATTACGGACAACTGCATATTCGTTATTAGCTTTGTCCCTAATGAACGATAAAGAAGTTTACACTTCCAATGTCGAAGTCATGAAAAACGGATGGGATGCGAATAACGAGGCAAACATACGAGCAGTACACTTGTACCCTGCCTGGAGAGCGGGGGCCAACGCCGCGCATGCACTCCCTCCTGTGGCCCCGAAGAATGCAAGAGTCTGAGTCGGTACGGCGGACATGGTGGTTTTCGAATGTCACGAACTTGATGATTGGTTGATCACGTGAATCCCGAATAATATATATCAAATGTATGGAATGACAATTGATGGAGACGCAATGAAATGTATTAATAAGGTCCAGTGTATGTCTAATGACTAATGGCTGTTTCCTGCACAGCTTGTTTGCGCGTGGCCGCGTCTTCTATATATACTAAATATCGCCATATGCTCGATTTTTCGAATTAAACTTTTCGCCCGAAACGCCCTGGCAGTGTGTTCCCCTGTAGGATTGCTGTATATGGGTAGAGCTGTGGTTTGTCCCGATTCGGAGGGTTGTTCATCCGGCCGGGGCTCGTATAGCGTGGGTATCGCTCGTATGACTAACGAGACGCTAACTCGCTGACTAAGATCTTGACTGAGAACAGACGGAAATCTCAAGTGTACTTGGCAACGGTTGCTCTTGCACCCTCACTCTCCAAGCTCTCCAAAGCCTTGGTCAACTCTGCAACGAACCGCTTGTCATTGCGCAAGTCGTCTCCGAAGAGACTCTTGACTTGAAGGAGCGAGAGTCCGCCCTCACGCGCCACAGCCTGCAGCTCCTCCACCATTGGGTCGTCGATCTTGAAAGCCTGACCGTTCTCATCGATTCCCTTCAAGTAACGGAACCATGCTGCCGCGCACAAGGTCAATCGTCGAAGAGGGCCACCGGCCTTGATTTGCTCCGCGATGCTGGGCATGATGAATTGAGGAATCTTGCCGGAGCCTCCCAGACAAATGCGAGGGAGTTCATCCTTCAAGGTTGGGTTCGAAAAACGACCGATTAATGTGTTGCAGTAGTCATCGACGCTGACACCTGGGATCTCGGGCAACAATGGCTTGACCTCTTCCTGCATCATGTTGAAGATGTACTGGCGGAAAACTGGGTCGCCAATGACTTCATGGATGTATTTGAATCCCGCAAGATAACCGGCATATCCCATGGCAGAGTGGCTGGCGTTGAGCAGGCGAAGCTTGATAAGCTCGTATTCTTCGACTTTGTGGGTGTTGGGAACGACTTGGACACCAGCCTTCTCGAAGGGAGGACGACCATCGACGAACTTGTCCTCGAGGACCCACTGACTGAAAGTCTCGGTGACTACGGGCCATGCGTCTTCGACACCAAACTTCTCGGCCAGTTTAGCCTTGTCATCATCGTGGGTTCGGGGGGTGATTCTGTCCACCATGCTGTTAGGGAACGCGCCGTTCTCAGCAATCCAAGTAGCGACTGCCGGGTTCTTGCGTTGAGCGAATTCCAAGAGCATCTTGCGGCTGATGTCACCGTTCTTCTGCATGTTGTCGCAGGACATGACGGTGAAAGGACGAAGACCAGCTTCGTAGCGTCGCTCCAGTGCGGCATAGAGATAGCCGAAAACAGTGTGACCTGGCATAGCGCCGGCCAAGTCCGCTGCAATATCTGGGTGATCGTACATGAGCTCGTGTGTGTTCTCGTTCATGTAATATCCGCTCTCGGTGACGGTCATGGAGACGATGTGTGTATCGGGGTGGGCCATCTTCGCAAGAACGGCCTCGGCGTTATCTGGAGCGAAGAGGTAGTCGGTGATACTGCCAACCACGCGCGCACTGCTACCCTCTGTAGCACACTCGATGGCGGTGTAAAGATTGTCCTGCTTTCCCAATGCATCCCGCATGGGGGAGGCGAAAGGCAACAGGTCCACTCCGCATATTGACCAGTCTTTCACATTGAACTGCTCGAGAAGGGTATCGACGTAGACAGCAAGATGGGCTCTGTGGAAACCACCAACCCCGACATGGACGATGCCTTGCTTGACATCCTTGCGCTGGTATGTGGGAACAGTGACGTTGTTCAACTTGGACAGGTTTTGGCTGTTCAATTTTAGGGGCTGGCTCACGGCGTGAGGCATCGTGCCAGTTTTTCGCGGGTTCGGTTTTTCGTTTGGACGACGAGGGAAATGTTGTGGGAGGATGTATCCAGGAAACTCTTCAACTGGCGTTTGTTCAACTGCAGCAGTGCTTTGGAATCGCAAAATGGGGGCGCGACAGTTGGGCCTGGTGTTATGGAATACTGCCCGCGCGCGCGCCGCCCGTAAAAGATTTTTTGGGATTTGTGGAGGCATGATGATGCAGAGATTAACTGCGGATCAACAACGGGAAAGAGGGGACAGTAAAAATAGAGAATTGCGGGTAGGCAGGACAAAGACGCCGAGGTCGAGAGGGAATGACGCCGAAATTGGACGATGTTCGAATTTTTTTCAAGATTGGGTTGACATCGCGGTGCCTTAAGTCGTCTTTCGACTCCTCGGTGGACTTCGGGGCGGCAACATAGTGGATCTGCGCACGTTCTCGGTGCTAAGAAAACTTTCATGCCCACATGGTCTCCGTGTTTACAATCACGGCGGTCCAGACACACCCAAAACTAGATTCTGACTATCCAAAACCAGAGTCTCTAGCTCGTGTTGCTTTCCCCATGGACTTTAGGATGTGGTGCTTGAAAAAAGGGGGCGTGGGGGGCGTTGCGGCTCTGAATCGGCGGGACCCACACAGGGTCCAAGAGCTAAGGCTGAAACTGCCATGTGGGCAAATTGACTGGTATCGCACAACTCGCCCCGATTTTGGCGTCCACAAAAAGGATTTCAACAAGAAAATAAAGGTGGTCCCTATGCCAATCCGGCCCCATATCCCGCGGAAAGCCATGCCGCTTCTACACAATGCTCTCAGCTATCTCTTATCTTGCGTTATTCTTGGACTGATACGACTAAGAAGCTTATCACAAATCCGGAGCAAAAGGTGTCGAGCAACTCACACGGCACAAGATTAGTAGGTGGGCGATGAGATATCAACAAAGATCTGCAAGCATCCACGACGACGGAGTATCATTTCCCCGCCGCACCGGGCCCACCACGCCACGAGCTTTCGGCATCAAATCTCTATGCGAGTGCAAGGATTCTGACGGTTTACTCAGTATGGTAATTGGCCCACTACGACGCTCTGCGCAGTGATGATTTTCCTTGGCGCATTGCAAACAGCCGCGCTATCCAAATGAGGCAACTTTGAATCTACGCTGGCGGCTGGGGAAGATGTGAACCTGTTGGTGCAAGCATCACCCATTGCAAGTGAGCTAGGTAGCGTGGGGAGGCTATCGACGATGAACGATAAAACTAAGAACTACAGCAAGCGACGCTATTGCCTTAGTCCGGTTGGCAACTTTCATCCGGTGGGATCGCCATCGTTCACCGCAATTTCGAATATATACATAATGGCAGCTAGCACCTTTTTTTATTGATCACGCGGAGAAGCCTGTGCACAGTCACAACATAACAACGACGAACATAACCATCTTGCGAGCACAACACCCCTTATCTGGAATAGGACGACCCCTTTCCCCTTTTTTTCGCCAATCTCAAGGATACGTTCGATGAGCACAACGGTGAACAATGTAAGACAATCATAGCATCGCCTCAGCGGCCGCGACGTCGACACTCGCCGCGAGAAGATCAATCCAGATGCGAGACGAGATATTGACATTTGCCAACATTGACGGCGATTCATAACTGGAAACTAGCCAAGCCAAGAAGGGTGACAGGTTCTAGACCTGTTTTGTCCGCAATCGAGCTTTATGGAGTGCGTATGCGCGACGAGTGTGAAAGCTGGTGAGTACCATAATTTTCCGCTACAGCTGTAGCTTGTTCCAGCGCGACTGTGGAACGGACTTTGTTTCAGAGCGCCGCGCGCATCTCAACATCACATGGAAACGAACTCCACGACGAAAAAACAAAAGCATAAACTGGACAAGAATCTCATTCATCATCAAGACGCGCACCCGACTCGAGCAACACCTGCACAAGACCTCATCGATCCTCGCATGCCTGCATAGCCAAACCTTCGCGTGTCAAGAAGATTAACCAGATCGCCCTACAGCAGCAGTGATTCACTTCGCTGACTAGTGACATTGTCCACGTGGGTGATTTCAAATTCCAAAGCCGTCCGTCTCGCGAAGGGGGTTGACCCGATCTCTTCTTTCCCTTCACCATGTGCAGAAACCTGGAAACGGCATCTGCATCCGTCTATGCCGCTGTCCAGTGCCATTCTTTTTTTTTACTGATGATTACGGCGTGACGGCGTGTGGATGTTGGCTCTCGAGGGCGAGGACGTGCTTGTGAACCTCAACAACGATCCGCTTTCTTTTAATCTGTCGGCACTACGTGGTGAGTAAGCTGTATTCAGTCCTTTCGCAAAGCGGCATATTCTGTAGGATCCTCTTTACGGCAGGCAGTAATCATGTTAAAAAGCTGTCGCATTCCGAGCAATAGCATAGGACGCAAGATGCATTAACGTGGCATCGTACCACACAGTAAATAGAACGGAGCATTAGCCGATTCGTTTGCTCTAGATATAACCCTCCCTATTTAATGTGAAAGTACGTTGTATCAATTCAAAAATAAGTCGGGTTTTTTTTACAAGCGCACTGTTTGCAGCGCAGAATTGTAGTACAATACCTACAGATATAACGGTATATAGTATTTAGTTCTGATCAAATGGAATAAGGAGTTCTGTTATGATCCACGTGATCTCATCTTATCAAATATCATTCACTCTTCTCTACTCCCCCCTATAACGTAGTCTTAAAAGCTCCATGAGCCCTTGCATCCTGCAAATAATTTAACATTGGAGCTACTTATGAAGATAGCATTTACAAAATCTAATAAGTCTGGCTCGGGTACGATTAAAAGTACGTACAATATTGAGAGAAACAGTTGTACTACGATTCGATGAGCATGAGGGAATGGCTTAGGAATAATACCCTGAGAGAAAAAGCATCTAGTCCTACTTATAAGGACGATATAAACAGCAAATTTGCTGAGCGCCGCAATTATGAAACTTTGTATTGATAATCTCAAATGCGTATATACTTCTACATCGTGAACGACGGGAGGGCGATTGGTTTTGTGACTGGAGGCTGAACATTTCTAAAACATTTTATGAAAAGAAGTGAGCACTTTGACGAACAAAAACTGATGGAGATCGTGGTTCTGTAATTAAGCAACCTATCATGCGTTCGAGGAATACCATCTTTCAGACATGTGAATTGGCTTCGGGCTTATGACTTATAGGTTGAAACGAGAGAGAGCAAGATAGATTTGGTTTAAGATTGGTTGAAGTTACGTAAGAGCTACTTCCCTGCTGCCTAGAGCAGCGAACGAACGCAAACAGTGAAAAACCCGATCACGTGACCGGACTATTACCAATCGCCCCCGAGTCTTGACCAATGTGATCAAACAATGAAATGGAGTACCATAGTTTGTAGTGTTGACTGAGAAGACCGCTCCAATCAGCTTCTTGGTGAAAGAACTACACGAATGCCTCGGGGGGGAAGAACACATATCGCTTGACTGGTGTGGGAGCAAACGCTTGCTCTCGAGTACTGTGATTGGCTTCCATTACATACTCGGAAGACCGACCACGCCAATCATCGTCTTAGTGAGAGAACTATACAAGCACCTTGATGGAGAAGAGTACCTATCGCTTGACTGATGCGGGAGCAAACGCTTGCTTTCGAGTACTATAAGAAACCCCCTCCAGTCTTCTCAAGCTCCTCTCTACCAACTTTGACCACCGCACTCGACAACCCTACAACCCACAGACGCTCTCGACAACAGACGCTCTCGACAACTTAAAAACCTCCAAAGACTTCTCCCACCTTCCAATCACCCACCACTCGAAGCTCAACCTACCTTCGAAAAACTTCCCTCGACAACACAATGCGTGTCTCTACTCTCATCACCACCGGCTCCGCCCTCATCTTCGGGTCTCTCGCGGCCGCCCTTCCCAACCCGCAAGGCATCATCGTCGCCAAACAGTGCGGCGATCTCACAATCCGCAATCGCAACGGCCGCATCTCTAGCGACGTCCTTAATCCTACCAAGGGCTGCCTCGACTACGCAAACAAAAACGACGGCGCGGTGATCATCGGTATGACCAACAATGCCTGCTACTGCGGCTTCGTCGCGTAAGTATCCACTCACTTGCAAAAAGTTTCTACCAAAAAGAAAAACGGCTAATGAGAATAATGACAGAGAGGACAACTGTGGCAATGGCAACCCCAACGGTGCCACCATCACTCATATGAACTGGCCTGAGGCCTTTCCCCTGCAGATCGCGGATACCCGCTCGTATTCTTGCGTCGAGATCCCTGGCATGAGCACTGTCGCTTCGGTTCAGGCTCTTGCTCAGGCCGAGTAGACTTTGGGGGAATTCCACGCCTAGGGTCGTCCAAATCTTTCTGTGGAGGGTCTTTTTCAAACTTGGTGACGGGACCTGAATGTTTCGAACGGCATCTACCTGCATTGCTCGGGATGATACGTCATGACTAGGTCTTTGCTTGATTGCATCTGGGACGCGAATAAACGGTTTCATACAATGTCACACTCAAGGGTTGGAAAATACATACATATGTAGCTTTATCAAAATCATTTTCTAAAAAAATTTTGTTCTCGTCCCAAAAAAAACACTCATCTTTCGTGCTTCCACGACTACTATGCGAAAAACGCCTCATCACACAGCAAACACGATGAATTTTTCATATGCTCTTTCACATTTTCGTCGCCACTGGGTTTTCAATTGAGGTCTGATTCTGTTGAGGGCTGCCGCGAAAGAGGGTTCTGGTCTCACTCCCTGGTTGTTTGTTATTGTTGCCGCGCAAAACTCTCGTCGTCGACGAAACACATGAGCGGAGCATAATGAAGCAACTGACCACAGCTTTCTCGTGGAAATTCCAATTGAGCCTACGTTGAAGGATCGTCTACCGCAGGCGTGCCGTTTATTTCCGCAGACATTTACAGCAGCAGCGAGTTATAGGGACAAGGCGAGTTGAAGGAAATCTTGGTTAAAATTTTTAAACCATGACGGTTACTCTTAAAATCCTACATTGATGTAATGCGTCTGTTGCAATCTCTGATTTTAGTCCTTTGAATGTGCGTGTACCAAAACATCTAGGCATAGTTGAGCGAGTATTTCTTTAGGTTCTGCTACCTAGTACCACATCACTACAGCTCTATCGCACCACCTACGCACGAGAAATACGGCGCGCAGCTCCCAGCAATGGAAATTATATGTATTTCCAACAGTGTTTCAACCTATTTTATAATCTCACCTTCCTATTCCAACAACTCTTCCATCTTATCCGTAGTGCACAGCCACGGCCACCGCACCAAGCCCCGCGTGAGGCATACCTATGTATGTAGGCAGCCATCAATCTTTATTATATAACTCAAGGCAAAACACATAGCTTGGTGGGAACATTCCATTTCATCTCATTGCAAAATGGCAAAGTTGACTGCGCGCCAGCGAATCATAGAACTGTCAAATTACGTCTGGTCCGTAAAGAGAGCAGGCGAGAAAGAAACCCCACCGTTTGAGCGACAAGGATTCTTCAACTTTTTGGGCCTCCCCATCGAGATCCGCGATCAAATCTACGACTACGCGCTACCATCATCCCTATTTTGGTCCGGATTGCACTGCGACGCCAACGAAGTACAAAGCAGATACATCAAGCGGAGTCGAGGCGAATGGGTATGGCGAACAACAAATACATCGTCCCTCCTTTTCGTGAACCGCCGGATCAACCACGAAGTGCTCAGTTGGATGTACCAGCGCCTCACATTCATCGTGTACCTCGACAAAGATTTTAATATTTTTAACACGTGCGCGTCGAAGGATGGCACTGCGCTGGAAAACCGATGTGCGATGCCGTTCGGATGGGACATGTCGCGGATCGTGAGCCTCGAGTTGTATGTCGACCTTGAAACGCTGCTCACCACCGAAGACGCGGACTACGAGAGCGTGGGGTTTGATTTTTCACAATTGGCGCAGATGACGGCGCTGAAGAGGTTGCGAGTCGTGGTTCTAGGTTGGCGGAACAAGACGGTACAGGAGGCGGCGAGTGAGCTGTTATCGGTTAAAGGAAGACTAGTTGCCAAGCTCAGCCCCGGAAGTGAAAAGAAACTGGCACACTGTCTCGCAGATATGCTGGAGAAGTTGCCGGTTCATGTGGATAGGAAGGTGGAAGTTGTGTTTGGGTCTACTAGGGAACTGGATACGAGTCATCCGTCATTGTTGGATCCTGATGGGCATCAGGAGTACGTTCTTACGAGGGAGGTGGTAGATAAGGCGTTTTTCAAAATGATGGAGGAGCTTGGGGAAAAGTTATCAGAGTCTTTGGTATTTTGCGACGGGCAGAGAGGGATCACTACGTGGGAGGAATATTTTGCTAGCTTCAGCTACAGTTGATGTTCTTATACGTAGTCCGTCCGAAATTCATTACCACATGTTGTAATGCGAAATCTAGTATGCTTTGACGTGCATCGCGACCTTACGTAGAAACAGGGAGCTGGGCATATCCTTGATCTAGAATGCTTGCGTTCTTTTCTCTTTCCTCAAAACCTACCGCTTGTAAACCTCATGTTCCATTAGACCTTCGACCCAATCGGTGCAACCTCATTATTTCCCTGATCCGAAGGCGCTGGCTGTTCAGACTTCAGCTCCACATTCGACACCTCTTCTCCCGGCCGCACAATTCCGACAGTCTCTTTCGAATATACGCCCAACACACTAGTTGGATAAGAATGCCGAAAGCCCCATTTGAGCCAAAGCTTCAAAGCAGTGCCAAAAGACATATTACGCCACTGCTCCCTCAGAAGTTGCTGATCGGCATCGGAACGAGCAGACTGCCGACGCGTAAAGCACAAAACCCACAACGAGATCGATATCCAGCAGCACGTCCCAAATCGCAGGGCCCATTGTCCAGTCATGAGCCGACGGAACCAGAACCAGGATTCCAGGAATCCGAGGACAAAGAGGGCGGGCAGAATCGACGCGATTACAATAATCCAGGTGTGGAAACTGGTGCAGCCAGTGTACAGGCTACATACTTTGAGGTCGCTATCATCCACCCAGTCCGGCTTTTTGCAGTTTGCCACGTAATAGCTGTAGTAATAATCCGTGCTAGTGGTGTAGGGCACGGCTGAGTTTGACAGATACCAAGTCACTGTCTTCGTCAATGAATACGTTGACGAAGACGATAGCGGGTATGTTTGGACGCGGGTTGGTGTGATTTGGTCAATAACAGCGTCTAATACTCTAACGCTAACGGACGTCGGCCATGTGAATCCTTTAGAGCAGGAGGCCGGCGCGGTATAGGTCACGGGCATAGAGAAGACCGTATACATTGTTGAGGTGGTTGACGTAGACGTAGGTATGAGTTGCGATTCGGCGACCGCATCGATCGGATAGAAGATGGATACAATTTCCATGTCGAAAAGGGATTGAATGTCCCTTCTTGTTGACGACGCGCTCGCGGTTGGAGTCACACCCTTGGAAATTGTGCGTGTCACTGTGTACGTTTGCAAGGTTGGCGTCCTGTAGGCGGTGTACATGCTGGTGTTCAGGGAGTATTGAAAATTAGATGTAACGGTCCAGAACAGTGTGGAGCTGTGTACCACTGTAGCGTGGAGAAGAAATCCAAATAAAAAGCCATATTTGCACTGTACGAGGGGATTCATTTTGACACGACGGGGCCGAAAACTGTAATTTTCTACATCTTGAAGGGCGAAAACGTTCACTTAAATGGCAAGGCTGGGGGCGTAGAGTCGAGCAGTTAAAAAAGCCATCAGACAGGGAATTACTGTTCGGTTGTCTAGACTGCGGAGTTGAAAAGATTTATAAAAATGTACAATATCTATTTGCCAATGAAAACGGTCGATTGCAAACCCCCAAGGGTCACGAACTCGTATCTGAGGTTTCTTCCTATATCACAGCCTTGCGTGACAACGAGAACACGACTAAAATACGATGTACGAAACACGAGGCTTTATGTGATTGGCTTTAGATTTGCCCATCAGTAAGCGCTTGGCCGTCTCCGGTTAGTGTTATAGCTCCCATATTCGTATAATTCTGTGGCGCACGCCTCTTATTTATGAATTGTTGAACGTTAGAACAAGAGAATAAGGGCATGAGAACAAGCAATAACGGTCGCATCGGAGACTGGGCATTGGAATCTTGATAGTTTCCTTACCCACAAATCTATCCCGCAAATCCCAGATCTTACAGGTAGGTAATTAATTTTCCTATTGAAGAGAAAGAGACCTCGATCTCAAGTGCATGCTGTCAGCTCTTTCTATTTTCATTTTGTTCTCGACTCTAGTATTATAGCAATTTATTATGCTTTTTATATGTCTCAACTGAATAAGCGATCTACCGCATTGTGCAAAATTAAAACACAGGTTTGGGCATAGATGCGCAAAGCACGTGTGAGGTCTGGCGCATAGGACGTGCCGAGACAGAGAAGAGTTCTTCTTGATTTACAGCTGCTACCTATCCCAATTTGCTCGCCTTGTTGCCCAACCACAGCAGCTAGCAGTAAACAATAATTGCTGTACGCAGATAAGCATGACTGTACATGCAGTGCGTCTCTTTAGGCTAAGAGAGGCCATTTCCTCGAGACACAGTCAGCACCTTACGAACGTTGGAGACGGGATCTTGTCATGAAAAAAAAGCTCGCTTATACGACCTCCGTTCTGATTTAATGCTAACAATGCTCAGAACTGTGCAATGATGGGCTTTCAACAATGTCAATTGGTTTTGCTTTCAGTACGGCAAAATCTCCTGTATTTACGGCGACAGTAAAGTATAGTGGAATTTGCACATACAATTAGATGTATACTTTTTAGCCACTGAAGTATCCCAGTGTCACTCCAAACAGGCATTCAGTTTCTCGCAAACTGTGTTATTACCGAATCTCACTGGTTGGACGGTTTGAGCGAACTGCGCCTTACAAGTGCAGGCGACGTCAGAGCATTTAATATAATTTGGGCGTAGTCTCAGCGCGACCTAATCTTTCATTGCCATCCACATAAACCCGTCTCAAAGATATTCATCGCCTGGCAGCATTTCACACAATATCAAACTTCATCATGACCAGCTCAGCAATAATTCAATTACCTCCTTCCAACTCTTCTCAAGAAGGGAACACGCCTTCTGAACCGAGAAACACAGACACAAAGGTCGAAAACACTGCAGAACATCCCTCACCTACTGATGGCGATTCCCCAAGAAAAATGAAACCTTTGTCTTGGTTTTTGATCGTGTTCTCTTTGCTAGCAGCTATGTTCCTTTTTGCTCTAGATAACACAATCGTGGCCGATGTCCAGGTAGAGGTCATCTACACACTTGGCGGCATCGAGAAGTTGCCTTGGATATCGGTAGCATTTGCCTTGGGAGCTGTCAGTACAAATCTCGTTTGGTAAGTTTTCTTCCAAGCCAACCTCTCGAACACGAGCTGACAGCGTGCTAGGGGGCAGTTGTACTGTTACTTCGACAACAAGTTACTCTTTATCTCCAATTTAGTCTTGTTCGAAATTGGTTCGGCTCTGTGCGGAGCTTCCCCGAGCCTCAATGCATTCATAGTTGGGCGAGCTATATGCGGCGTTGGTGGGATTGGAATCTACTTAGGAACTATGAATATGGTTTCCGTCCTAACAGATGAAGCTGAAAGACCTATGTATCTAGGTTCCGTTGGCTTGACATGGGGCATTGGCACAATGTGAGTTCTTCTGTATAAATTGTGCGAAGAAGAAGGTATCTAACAAGAACTTCATAGCCTGGGCCCGATTGTTGGTGGAGCTTTTGCTGATAGCTCCGCTACATGGAGGTGGTCGTTCTACATCAACCTTTGCATCGGCGGACTTGCTGCACCGGTTTACTTGTTCCTTCTTCCTTCCACAACCCCCAACACTGTTCGTGGTCTCAATCTTTTCACACAAATGCAGCGCCTCGATATCGTTGGCAGTATACTTAGCGCAGGAGCTATTTCGACTCTCGTCATGGCCATCTCATTTGGCGGAGGTGTTTATGAATGGAACAGTGGACAAATTATCGGCCTATTCGTCTGCACTGCAATTCTATGGATGGCCTTTGTTCTTCAACAATGGTTATCCCTCTTCACGAGCCCCTCAAACCGCCTGTTCCCTGCCGATCTACTTAAGTCATGGGAGATGGACATCCTGTTTGCCCAAATGGCCAGTGCGCAAGTTGTCGCCGTCGTTCTCATCTACTTTCTTCCGCTTTACTTTCAATTTGCAAAGGGTTTCACCGCATTGCATAGCGGTGTCCAACTCCTACCGATGGTTTTGCTGCTTGTTTTCGCCGTTATGCTGAACGGGGCGTTAATGACAAAGTATGGTTACTACATGCCGTGGTACGCTGTTGGTTCCGCCATCACTCTAGTGGGTAGCGCTCTTCTACACACTATTGACGTGGAAACAGCCAAAGAGCGCATCTATGGTTATTCCATCCTAGCCGGTTTTGGAGCTGGACTTTTTGCCCAGGCTGGGTTCCCCGTAGCTCAAGTCAAAGCCAATCCGGAGCAGCTCCAGCATGCGGTGGCTTTCATCGGCATCGGTCAAGTGGGAGGAATCACGTTAGCGCTCATGATGTCGAACAGCATCTTCCTAAATCGGGCTACGAACAAAATTTCGACGATCCTCCCAGGCACCCCACGCGCGACTATCCAAGAAGCTATACTAGGAGTTGGAAGCGCGTTTTTTGACAGTCTAGGCTCGCTAGAGCGAAAGCAGGTCCTGATTTCTATCATTGAAAGTATCACGGATGCTTTCACCTTGGTTGTTACTGCTGCTGCTCTCTCTTTATTTCTCTCGCTGTTCATGAAACGGGAGAAACTTTTTGGCCACCCCGCAGCGGGCAGTTAAGTAAACGTGCAATGATCGGGGTTTTTTTCATTGTATTTTCCATTTTCTGTTCCTCTCTTTGCTTTCTTTTTCTTCGTTTTTTATTTCCACATGGGTTATCAAATTGTAGACATTAATTAAGCATTACACTTTATAAATAGACAGGTTGGCATACCTTCCATTTGCTCTCAGTTCGCGTTCAACGTAGGATTGGGCACATTAATTCGTGTGACAAAAACGGCGCTGACGACCAAGGTGGGCCTGACTGGGAAGTAAATTACATACCTTAGGCGTGTGTACGGCGCAGAGGTCCAAAACAGAAAATTGAACGCCTCTGTTGTTGGTATGTGCTTGTCACGTCAGCTTGTGACGGTTGATGTCCTGTTGGATCTGCATGAGGCGTAGCATCGGTGCCATTACTCCACAGCAATGTTTTACCCTTAAATCCCTCAGCTGCTTGCCCCCGCCTCAAAAATGCGCATTCTTTTATCTTCAGTCAACTTTGCCGTAACAGGTTACGTCTTCAAGCTCGAATTCTGTCATCAAATTATCAACCTCCATCGTTCTTCTGTCCTAACATTCTCCATCACCATTCATCATGATTCAAAGTGCAAAGCTCGACGGTATCGCCCTCGTTGTTGGGGTAAGTTGGGACGTTCAACTGAGGAAAAATATGGAGCATGCTGAAAAGTAGTGATAGTCGGGAAGGGGAATCGGGAAAGAGGCCGCCTTTTCTCTGGCTGAAGCGGGAGCAAAGGCCGTTGTCTTTGCCGACATGAACGAAGAATGGGCAAAGGCCTCCTCCTCCGAAAGTACGAAATATGCGACCAACGAAGGCTACCAAACAAGCACTTTTGTCATGAACGTGAAGGAAGCTAAGACAGTGGAGGACATGGTAAATTATGTGGTGGAAAATTATGGGCGCCTAGACTACTGCGTCAATGCTGCAGGTGTAAGCACAGCGTGTTTTCTCCCCTCAATCATTCGATGGAGGAAATTCTGCGCTAATGTTTTCTTTCAGGTCGACAACGGTGTACATACGCCCCTGGCAGATACCGATATCGAAAGTTTCGACCATGTCATGAGCATTAATGCACGGGGAAACCTCCTTTGTGTTCGTGCCCAAGCCGCCGCCATGCGTAAACAAACGCCAAAAACTTGGACTAGCAGGAATGGCACTCGTGATATTGGGCGTGGGGTCATTATCAATATCGCATCTGCAAACTCTTTTGCTGGTTTACCTAACAAGGGTTCCTACACCATCTCCAAACACGCATCCATGGGAATCACAAAGATGGCTGGTAAGAACGTGTTCCTGGTTTGCGACTAGGAATTTATACTAACAATTTCTGTAGGCGTGGATCATGCATCCGAGGGGATTCGGGTCAACGCCGTGTGTCCGACCTGGGTCCGCGCACCATTGCTTGATGAAGAACTGGCAAAAAACCCCGAAGTTCAGGGCATGATATCTAGGGTTGTGCCGATTGAAAGAGCAGCAGAGTGTGAGGAGGTTTCGGATGTAGTCGCGTTTCTTTGCAGTCCCGCTGCCAGTTACATCAGCGGTGCTAGTCTTCTGATTGATGCAGCTATCACCACTACATTGCGTCTTTTCTGATTTATGTACTTCTTGATTCGGAAGCTAGCATGCAGATACTTATCTACGTTTCAAATTATCTCGTTTTTGTGATGGGATTGAGTGAATGTCTGTCATTGTCGCGATATATGTGCCGCTACCACCATCAATTTTGTCAAACTTTCTATGCTGCAATGATTCAACTGGTCACATACACGCGTGATAAGCGATAAGCCCTGCTGTTTTGGATCACTCCATTCTTTGCTATTCACCTCAGCCTGGTTGGCTACCCCAGGGCATACCGGCGGCAGATGAAACATTCCCGCGAATACACTGCAAGCCCCTTTTGTGCTCTTCTGGGTACGCAGTAAAAAGTGGTGTGATTATCAGACCCCACCTCCTTTCAACTCATCCGCACGAAACCTGCGAGAGTTTAAGTTAAACTCAATTAAGTGATTGTGTAACTGACCGGTAAGCTGACCGAACCCTCGCACCAATCAGATACGTCACGGTGCAAACGCTCTCCCCGCACGACTTTGTCGCTGGTCGCAGGTATTGATAGGTATTCCTTCACCACGTCAACGACATTCAGCAACTCACACTACACAGCTGAAAACCAACACAGAGTTCTCAGGCCTCTGGGCAGCGTTGTCGAAATGAAGATTTTCACTGCATGTATTGCGTCGCTGATGCTCTGGGCTATGAGCGGCGTCGCAGCAGAAGGTATCCCACCCTAGGCGGCTGCCTACGCATTTGACACTGACACTATTCTGACAGATCCCCTCCATAGCTCCCCCGTTCGCTCAAATGAAGTTGTGCGTGATTTGACCACCCGAGAAGCCCGCGACTGGGTGTATCCCCAGGAGTTGACGCCCATGCCCCAATGCATTGCTCAGCAAGACCCATCGAGCTGGTTGACTATTATGACGGAAAGTACTGAGAACGTATGCATACGCCACTTCATGTTCTGGTGCACCCATCGTGAGCGGCGAACCAAACTCGATCGCCTCAGCCTTGGGTTTACTTCCGATATCGTTGCGGGCTACCTGCCATACTGCAGTAGGTCAATCCTCGCCAAGGCACAATTGTATAATTGGATAAGCGGTATCAGTGGTCGAACATGGCTCGTGGAGGTGGGCGATTCGAACGACGTGTTGAGAGTCAAACCGGCATCCCTAGCTCGAGGATATGCTCCTGTTGGTGTCACAGAACACGCGCCTAAGTGTCTGGCTGAATCTGTGTCGCAAGCTTCGGGCGAGCCATTCCAGCATGTGATGGCCTCCTGCAGTTTTACAGGCAGGTCTCGGCATACCGGAAGGATAAACAGGCCTTGGGAATACCGCGAAGACCTTCGATCTATAACTGCGCTCGACGTCGAAACGGTGGGCTATGATCTCACACGGTCGTATATCAAAGACGATGATTATTTCGACAAAAATTGTTTCTGTAACAACTTCGCATTCGACCATGACGCACAATATTGCGGAGAGCCAGGAGACTTGGATTGGACGCAGAAGCAGTTATGGATAAATGCAACGTGTGGGCCAGACTTTTTGCCTCAAAACTGGGCCGATTCGCTAAGAACGTTGGGGTCCGCCTACATTCCCAAACAAGATTGGAACTGGCCTGCATGCGTTGAAGATATGCCAAAGAATGTGCGAGAGCATGTCCATACATGTGCAGTCAATGCTTGCGAACGCGATTCTTCAGGCTACTGCAACATCAAACCTGCAATCGATAGGGCACGCTTCTGTCGTGGGATAGATTATGATTCATGCAAAGGATCATGTCACATCTTTGAACGAAGAATAGACTATGTGATGTGGCTTCACAATCTTTGCAGCGACGTACCAGATTGGCACGGCCTCCCGGACGACTGGCAACATCTAGCTTCAGCCACTACTCTTGACATGATTCCTTGGGGTTGGACCATTGGACCACCATCCGCTGTCGTGAACGGATCCATCATCACCGACCCAGTCGAACATTGTGTCTCGAATGAGCGAAAAATTGGAAGTCTGTTCATTGTTCATGTGATTACCTGTCTAGCAGCATTCTACATGTGGAGAGTACAGATCCGTCATGTCGCATACAGACTTTCATGGCTCGAGAAGGGACTTTCAGTTTTAGCTCTTCAGCTGGGAGCAAATTGCATCAACGTCATTCTTGTTCAACAGACACCTGAGTATGGCGAAATTCCTATAGTCGATCTGCTGCTACTGTGGTGTTCAATGCCTCGACTGTCTTGGCTGCTTTTCATATTAGTGGGTCTATTACCCCAAGGCACAGTGAACCTCTCCGCGGCCAACTCTTTCCTCTTCGCAGAAGTCATCTTACAGGCCGTATCGCTATACTACATGATTCCAACTATCATTTACGGTCTTTGGCACAATTTCTACTTTGGGGGCTTGAGCCTCGTTGAAGTTCCACAATCAGCCAAGTCCATGTATTTCGGTGCCTTAGCATGGCTTGTCATCATCATCATAACAGTCTTTTGGGCGATGCAGAATAACCATAGAACTGGGAACATGGACGATGATCAGTATTACTCATCAGGATCCAAAGGACGAAAGCGAGCATCCAAGAGTATCGGAGGAAGTCTGTTCGAGAATGTAGATGGAATGTTCGCCTGGCTTGGGGATACCTTGGAACGGCACTGGATGCACAACGCCGATATCTCAGGAGAGCAAACCCCATTGCTAGGAAAAAACTGGACCAGTAAGGCAACATACGGTACTCTCGAAGATTACAACACCCAAGAATCACGCAGGGATTTGGCAAAGCAATACGCAATAGCAGGCACCGTCATGTTCTTCTTATGGGTGACACAGTGGGTCTTTTGGTCCGGATTCATTGGCCTGAGTTCAGAAGAGTATGTTTTGATGCCCAGATGTGATTCGTATAACTGACTGGTTTAGGTTCTGTCTGCCTAGGCTTGGACTTCTCACTTCTGTTTGGACTATTGCCTCGTTGGTAGGAACATTTATTGGGGCAGCCAGATAATGAGAAGTTCTCAGAACTCTCAACGACGAGGCAAGTCACGACTCCAGGTGCTCAGTAAGTGCCTTATTCGAACCTCCATTTTCCGTGTAATTGCAAATGTTATGTAAGGAAGCCTTGGTCGTTCAGAGTACGAACGTAATACCGGAGATTTTCTTTCTGCTATTGATCAAGATTCATCCTTGAATGATGGACATCAGACAAGCTAGGGTTAAGCTTGCAATGACATTGAAACAATTTTCATCAAATTTCTTACTTTCCTCAAGAACAAATTTCAAATGACGCAACATCCATCCTCACAGTTGTATTACGGACTAGACAATCTCAATATCATGCATGTCATCAGGCGTGACCTTCTCCCACATTTCTCCATACATAACACCCGGCACTACCGCATCTCCGACAAGCTGATACATCCCTGTCTCCGTCATGCGAAGTATGACTGGGACACTGCATCCGGGAATTATGACCACGTGATCGCCCAGGCATGCCGTACTTGAAGCCCAACCTAGCTGCACTGTTTGGTTGTCGAGGCACATTAAACGCATGTCCATCTCCGCCATTTCTATGAGACTTCTCCAGGATGTAATACTATTATGGTCTCGATCTTTTAGGTACCGCGAGTCCCACATGCCACTCTTTCTAGGGTAGAAGATTGGATGTCGCAGTTGTTTGGCATATTGCTTCAGTGATGAGGAGCCGAGAAAGAAGTCTCTGTTGCGACAAATCCATCTGACTAGCAAATGATTTGCACTCTCGATGTTTTCAGGACCGTGGTCTTCAGCGAAAACGTTAATAAGATTATATTGCTTATTCGGTTCGTATCCTGGTGCAATGGTACTGTGGTATCCGTGCAAGGGCAGTAATAAGTATTCGAGCTGAGCGACGAGCTCATTTAAGGCAAGGCTTCTCTTCCAAGTTGGGTCATGGGCTGGGAAAGTGCTTTGTGCTGTGTCCGACCACGCGAAACCGAGACTTCGAATGGTTCCGACGAATGTAGTTCGTGTAAGCAAACTCGATCCGCGGAAAGATATTTCCGCCGGGGCGTTAGCTGTAGCTCTCCATTGTACTGCCACTGGAAGATCTCCTAGGATATATTGTGCGTCAAATTCGGCTTTTCTTCTCATCTGCAAATACGAGCATCTTTCGCCAATAAGCATCTTTGCAACCCAACGCACTATCCTTCCGGATCGTGAATGATGGCTACTGTCTCCGGTGAACGATTTCGCAAAATTAGCCACCAATTCCCTGAATCTTGGATCTGAACTGTCTTCTCTCCAAAACCATCTCACATGGTGATCGACAACCCCTTTCTTCTGTGGACAGCGAGGATCTTCCAACATGAGCAACTTCAAGATGCGATCATTTGGCTCCTCGTAATCGAAGTGGAAAAATGTGGGGCACCAAGTTGGCAAATTTGGGTTGCGATTGTTGCATTGCGCAAGTAAGATAATATCCGCCGACTTTTTATGGATGTACATGCGGCTCATCGCCACTGTAAGATCATCTAAATTGATTTCGTAATCGGGCTCGAGGAGATACTTAGAAGCCTCTGGGGAGAGACCGAGTAGGCCAAAGACCCGATCGTGTCGGCGAGTGCATGCGGAGTCTTTTGTTAGCAGAAGAATGTCTAGAAGATCGAATGGCTTGTTGGCTTGCCAGGCATCTCGGATATCATATATCGCACGTATCTGTTCGATGAACTTATTTGGTCGCACTTCCTCAATCATGTTGAGTAACGCGTTGAACTTGCCCGCTGCAATCAAAGAATCACCCATCAGGAATCGCACATCGTGGCCGATGGCGAATTCCTGAACTATCCATATCCGACCCCAATAACTATCTTGACAGACAAATTCAAGAAACGAATACAGTGAGTTCCCATTCACCGCTTCCAAGACAGCCGGTGCTTGGGAACTGAGGGGGAGAGATGGTTCAATCGAGGACAAAACATGAACCGTATTCTCGTCTAGAGTTTTGGCCATCGAATCAGGTGCGACAATGACGGTTTGAGCTCCAGCATAGATTGATCTCATACGAAGCACTTGGGTGCTCCGCTCGGCTAGATCAGATTGATTGGTACAGATAGCGTCGATCTTGCACAAGTCAGCTATTGACCATACTTGGGATTTCTTTGTCAACTACTTACCCAGATAATATCGTATTCATGAAGACTAAATCTTCTCAAAATGTCGAAAACATTCTGTCGGACATGCATAACAGTTCCGTTCACTGTGATTGTTGCAAGATGCGTCTTGAGGTTCCACCTCTGTGCCCAAAGGTGATTGTTTTTCTTGGTGCTGTTCGCCCGTTATGATGCTGACTGCAGTTAGCAAGTATATGATTACAAATTAGTATATGGTACTAACGTCGTAGATTCGAATAAAATTTTCCCAGACCTAATTTTTCGAGACCACCTCTCCGCTAGACAACATGACAAAATTAAACTAAGGAAACCGGAAACAAACAAACAAGTTGCAGTTGTCCTATTAGGATTCAGCAGTGCCCATAGACCACAGAACTCCGCCAACCCTGCCCACAATCCTAGTAGTTGCACGGTGCGTGTTTTAATCTGTAAATGCGTGCATGAGTAGGTACTCTCGCTGTGAGACTTCATCTGAAAGTCATGCGCGTGATCTCTGAATTGATATTGAACCAGGAAACGGAGCGAACATCAATACTGATATCTGCCGCTATTTGTGACTTGGATGAATGTGGAGTGGGCGTTTGGGTTGTTGTGTTGAACTCTTAGAATGGCGCAGTAAAGAGACGAGATATTCGAGGGGCAATCATGTGTGCATTCTGGCTATGACTATATAGTGTTGTTCCCCTCTCATCATCAGCTCTGCATGAGCACCGTCTGAATTGGCCTATATGCCCCTACAAGATAACGTAGCTCAGAAATAACCGATTGGCTGTTGATATCTAGTATTACAAGACATGGAGACTGGCGCTTACAGATAAGTTTCTGATTTTCCTGGACTGTTTCTTGTCTGTCTCGCTCCTAGCAAGCACAATGAGGACAAGGCTGAGGCGGCTATTGATTGGGTAAGAGGAGACATAATCAGACCCGCGGCACTGGGGGCCATTTCACACCTGCCAAAGTAGCAGTCGTCTGCAAGTAACATTTTCATGAGCGCTAACATCGCAGGCGAAAAGTGTCAATCGCAGTCAATATTCACACCATAGCTCTGTTTCAAGGCGCGCTTCGCATCGCATAACAATTTACCTGCCAACTCCACCTTCTCGCACGAACGCTAGATAACAAATCAATATCGCAAAACCTACTCCAAGAGCGCTACACCACAGCACCCAAAAGTTGTCCTGTCCGGGCCCATAAGATGTCTGAATACCGAGTATCCCAGCACATACGTTGAACGGCAGAATCACAGTCGCGAGTACTGTCAGGAACGTCAAACGGTTATTGAGACTTGTGCTGCGTTTTCCCTCAATGACGCTAATTAAAGAAGTAATCAGTGCGACGGCTTGCGAAATGCGCCGATTGTTTCGCAGAGTAAGATCTTGCACTTGTTTGAAGTCAGCGCGGATGGCTGCTGAAGCTGCGACACCAGAGTGGTCGCGCGGATCTAGCCAACTGCTGGGCATGTCGCCTTGTACGTGTTGGGTCACCAAAGACTCGTACTTGCGGATCCGACGTCGCATAATCAGAAGCTGGTTGAGGTATGATTCGAGCGCGCGCATTCCCAGATTTTTCTGCTCGAGTTGCCATTCTATGGTGTTCAAATCACGCTCGAGATAAGCGTTGACTGTAATCCATTCGGATGCAATTATGCGATAAAGATCGCGAACCACATTCGCCGGAGATGAGTATTGGCTTGAGTCTGCCCATGCAATCTCGAGATAGTGGATGAAAGACTGCATGTACGTCTCGCGGCTATCGACTTCAAGTGTCAGGTTGGGTGTCGGAGTCGTATATGAATTAAAAGGGCGGTATTTCGAGATCTGTCTAACAAGATTTTCTTGAGCATATATGAAAGGCGGGTCCAAGAGAATGATGCCTTTTGAAGAATCAGTAAATATCGCTTTTTCACGTAATCTTGACCCGGTATTACCCTTCTTCCATTTCACACCTGCATCAAACCAGACTGCGGCAGAGTGTCGAGTCATAACTGCAGGCCACAGCACTTGATCTTTATGTATCGGATTATGTGCACCACCAATGCGATAAATGTTGGTTGGATTTTTCGTCTTGTCCAGGCGCTCATTGATTATAATCGAAGTACTCGGTAGGGCAGTCGCGCTAGGATGATACTCTCTGGGCCCTATGAACCTAATATGAACATGCTGTGAATTTTGACGGGTCGATTGAAGACTTGGTAGGTGGTTTTCAACATCCCCAAGCCGATACCATGGAAGAGTAATGGTCCCGCAGCCAGTTTCTCGGGATTCGGGTGGATTCGCAGGCGTTTTCTGCACTGTATCCAAGTATTCGAGGAAAAATCGCGCGTCGACATTACAATATCCGCCAAGTAGTTTTAGGACATTGGGGGAGATATCTTCGACGATGTACAATTCACGATCTTGATTCTTCAAGAGTTGACTCTCGAGATCGGCCTCTTTCACGAGGGTGCGCTGAGGCTTAGCATTTGGTAAGAAATTCACAACACATATCTGTGCAGCGTTCGTAGACGGTTTGGCGAGAAATGCATCCAAGGAACGAAATCGAGCATCTTTAGATGATAAAGCGTCGACGAATAGCTGATATGCAGTCGCTTTCTTTGTTTCTGAGAAACGTGGAGTAGGCTTCAAGGAAGACGGCATAATTTGGCATTTTACTCAGAGGAAGAGTGGAGTTGTTTAGGAGTACCGTAGTATTCAATAAAAGCGTAAGAGAGCGTACGGCGAGGAGGACATAATTAGGCTGATTTCAACAGGTGCCCTTTTGCATCAGCCTTTCCACAGTACGATGGCAAAGTGAGCCAAACAAAACTGTCCTTGGATGAAGGCAGCAAATCAGATATGGTGGCGGGACTTGTCGTTCCTCCATTCACACCTCTCCCCATGACATTCTTTTTGCGAAGGCACGGCCTTCGTATTTGATACGGTCTGATTCGCCACACAATCACTCAAAAGGGTGCGCTGAAAGCGCACTGCCCCACTCGTGGCCGAACACTCAATCCTTTAAGGCAAAAATTGGGCCTTGGAACCCATTTTGTATCGCATTCTTTTCATCTGTTTATCCAACATCATATGTTGTCGCTACGCTAATTTTTGTAGGAATGATAACTGGGGATGGCAGTGATGAGTCATGAATACCTAATGCTGCGGATTGTTCAACACAGCAAATCACGGAGCTTCGGCTCAGCTTACATGAATTGGAATGCGACACATCCCGGTAAAACACGAAATTGGTCTCCGATTACAGCTTTCTTTCATCGTGTCTTAGGATCCTACTCTATTTTTGCCGTCGATTATGGGCATCGTATAATCGACCCCAATCTGTTATGGTATCCGTTAGTCTTTGGAAGGAAAGACTGACTGTTGTGTAACTTCCTCGTGGAGTAAATCCCGATAGCCGGGAAAATGAAAGCTTCCAAGCCGAAAAATAACACCCTCTGAGACACCTCTTTCTCGCTTTCGTTAGGTATTTGGTCAACAAGCTAGAGTAGAAGAGAATATTAAATATAGAGAACGAAGTAAAGGCAGATATATGTAGTAGTATTCGCAGATTTGAACTTGGCGCCGGCCCGGGCCGGATGAACGACTTGCATCTCAACGATCGCCTATCCACCCACTAGTGCGAATCATGGAAAACACTTTTAAATCCCCCAATAAAGCTTGATTAGCAATGGCTACAAAAGGAAAAGAGGAAGGAAAACCTTTCTCATCCCCATTTTGTCTCCGTATCTTAGCATCTACTCCCTGTTCTGTCTTAGAACATCCGTGAAATGGTTTAGACCGCACATTGAGCATCTTGATAGCTTCCGAGCCACATATGCAGAGATACATATACACCAATCGGAAATGAATTGTTCGTTTGTCTCACCTCAGCGACTCAGCGCAGCACCGACGAAAAAGCAAGAGGGATCAGCATTGCTTTCCCTATTTTTTCCGCTCATTTTCCGACTTTCACGACAACAGCGAAGAAACGTTCAAGGAATTAGCGTCGCTAATCTTGTTGTACGACTTCATAATATCTTGCTGTTTACATAGATTGGGACTAACTTTAGACCAATGGTCTTTCTATTTATAGTTTGAGCATAACTACTACCTAAAGCAGTACTAGTTTACATACCCATCCTTGATCTTGTGGGTCTGTTTCTAGTTCAAAGTCAAACCAAACCAAACCACAAACATACAAAAATTTTCAGATATTCCGACGGCAAGTATTGATTCCCCGGAAACCGTTTCCCGCCATCCCGCAACTTGATCTCTTTCAACGGCAGCCTAATTGATCAACATTGAACACGTATCTTTGTAGTTTCAATCCCAACCGACCGCCGCAAACCACGTACGTAAGCGCACAAAATAGGCTCGGCCGAAGTAGCAATCTAGATGTGCGCCTCCTACTGCATCATCGGAACCGGTTTAGCGCACGCAACGTGAGATTCGGCGCCGTTGATAACCCCGAGTTTTGTAGTAACTATTTAATGTGCTACCATTTCTGCAACTGCGACTAGTATTTGATGTCACATTAATAACTCAATTGCATCACATCTTGCAAACCACACAGTCTAATTCTTCAACCCCCAAAGCGCCAAGGCCAATCCCACAAACATGCCATCTGGATCCTGTTCCTGCGGCGCCATCAAACTGTCCTTCACCGGTGAACCCATCGCATGTGTTCGTCTCGCTCCCTTATCACTCATTTTTCCTCCTAACACATCTCCCACAGGGTCTATGCCACTGCCTCGACTGCCGTAAACTCACTGGCTCGGCCTTCACCGTGAGCTACATCGTACCCCTCGCCAACTTGACCATCACAGGCACCCCCAAAGAGATCCACAAAAGCTCGGACTCTGGTGCCGAGATCGTGAACTACTTTTGCGGCGACTGTGGGTCCCCATTGTATGGGAAAGGCGCGTTTGGGGATAGAGTGGTGGTGAGGGCTGGGTGTTTGGACGGGGAAGACGAGCTGGAGAAGGCGGCGCCGCAGTTGGAGTTGTTTAGTGAGAGGCGGGTATCGTGGTTGGGGGCTTGTGAGGGCGCGAAGAGTGTGAAGGGAATGTGGAAACCTGGACAGGAGGGGGAGGACAGCAAATGATGAGCGAAAAACTCTTTTGGTGGGAAAGACGTTTACCGTGTCTCCCTGGGAAACATACTCATAGCGAGTAAACAGTACAGTGCTACTGATAACCAGCAAGAATCAATGCTACATCAGCGTGACAAATTCGCAGCTCCCCCGAAAAGCTTACAAATAAGCAGTAGATGACGTTCTTACCCTGGATCTCAGCTATATAGCTACTGTGTAACGGAACCTCGTATTAAGTGTATTGGCAGTTCGACGCCGGGCAGATTCCAACTGTGTAAGACATTTCAATGGATATTTACGACAGCATTGGCTTATTAATAGCTCATCACTTCTTTATTGTTGTATGTATCACCATCCCGACATTGATCATAAAAAGGTGTCAGCTGAGGATCTTCACTGACTGCTAATGACCATGATTTTGTTAAAGACCGATGTGTCATTCTTTGTAATTCTCTATAATTATAGTAATTGGAGTTTGTGAATTTGCTATACTTAAAGCCATCACTCGCATTAGAAGAATAAAATTGCAAAGAAACGTGCCTCGCGCCATGGATTCAATAAACAAACAACGATCAGGAAGCAGCACCCGGTTTCGAGGCACCCGACTTTGAGGCACCCGATTTTGCAGGACCACTTCCCGCCTTCCTGTCCCTCTTCGCCCAATACTGATACTTCGACTTGACCCTGGGACCCACCTTCACCCTCTCCTCCTGTGGCAACACCTCCTTCCTCTTCGCAAAGAACATATCCGTCCGCAGCGTTAGCTTCAGTCCCGCCTGGACCTCCTGCCCGGAATGCAACAACCCCTTATGCTGGAAAATCAACACGCGACCAAACTTGGGAGCAACATGAACATCAAGCTCCCGCTTCATCTCTATATGATGAAAGCTCGTCGCGCCGCCGATCAATGGATTCGTGTCGTCGGCTTCGTTGAGATACAAATGCAGAGTAAACATGGTGCGCTCAGTTCCATCGGGGCGCTCGTAAGCGCCGTCTTCGTGCTCTTTGAAGTACTCCCCCGGGCCGTACCGCAGGAACCGCATACGCTCGTTCAGGCAGGTGAAGTCCCAAATCTCTCCGAATTGAACGGGTCGGTTGCCCATGACCATGGGCTGGTTGGAAATAGTTTGGAGTTCGGGGACGTGCGGTTGCACGCGGCTCCATATGCGGTTCACGACCTCGCGGTTGTCCCACATGATGCGGTCGCCTTTGCGCACGTGGGTCGCGAGGCGCATGCCATCGCGGCCGCCGCGGAGCAGCGCTTGATCCCATTTTCCGTTGTTGCTGGCTTCTGCTGCGGAGACGAGCTGGGCGCATTCCGCGGGTGTGAGCACGTTGTCGAGGACGACTGCGTAAGCGTTGGCGTATTCTGGGAGTGTGGTTTGGGACCAGTTTATGCGGGATTTTGTGACTTCTGGCCCGGGTTGGGCCAAAAAGGAGGAGGGGAGGCCGTGGAGAGACATTGTGTCCGTGGATTTAAAAACTTGGGACCAAGTGTTTGCAATGACGTTGTGAGAAGTGCGTAAGGTGTATGTATAAGGAAGTGCGATGAGTGTATGAGGTGTGTCTAGTCATTGGATTGGTACAAGTCAATTTATTTGGGATTGTGATTGTTGCGTTACTGAGTATTGCTGCGTCCCAAAGGTCAAATTACATATACTTGATTGAGAGACGTTTGTATTTTTTGACTCATAGTATTTGAGGGCGCAAGGGCTGCGGCGCAGTGTAAGAGCATGGGGGATCTAACTTGATCAGGAAATGTCGCACGAGTGAAAAAGGCAGTGTGGTTGGCCTAACATCTTCTTACCTTCAACATGATCTTGCACTGCCATAGTGTGGCCTTGAATCACGCGATTAGCGTACAACGATAGCCTCGGTTGCGTAAAATACCGCTTCTTTGATGTGAAATTGCATAATCAAAAACTCGTTGTTTTGGTGGACTGTATCCCTATGTATTAGCAGCTACATTAGATGAAGATTTTTTAAGTATAAAGGAAACACTGTCTCTGGATTTTGTTCCTTTCGAGAGTTCATCCACGCATAGGTTGAGCTAAACCTGCGCGTTGTAAGCAAACATAAGTCTTCTTACAGACAATATCGCCGTACATAGCAAACTGTAACCAGCCGGTACAATTCGAAGTGAGATGAAACTGTCGTCTGCCTGTGACCAATCTTTTAATTGGCAAGATTTAGCAAGTGTCTATGTCTTCCAGAAAGATTGATCGGATCATTCATAGTATTAACCAAAGGTAGACGAAACCGCAGGAAGAGTCTGTGGCTAGGATATGCCCACAAGTAAATCAATGTTACAATCATTTCATAACATACGAAGCATATTTGACATATAATTATAAGTAATGTATTTCAGAGAAAATGGTCTAATGTATAATGTAAATAATGTGAAGAAAAAGAAAACCACCACACCTTCATACAGTCGCATCCCCGCAGACTCGGCCGTTTCGTTGACTAAAAAGTGTAAGTCGTAAGGACCGCCCTGTGATCACTAGTCCACTCATTATTCTCGTAATCTGGTGAAGGCTTTGGCTTCCCGGCGACCTTCGTCCACGAAGATTGCACCTTCAAATCGCCCTTGTGGTAGATGAAATCAATACGGTCCTGCGGCTCGTCCTTCTTCTCGTCCTCATTGCGCAGATCGATGGGTGACCAGGTGTTTCCATCTTCTTTCGCAGGATCCTTATGAATGGAACGGTAGGAGTCTGTGAGCCCAGCGCCAGTCGGCCCAGCGCCAGTCATTGCTTTGGAAGTCGGCCACTGGAAGGTAGCGCCGCAATGTTTGCTCTTAGTGGAGTCGACCCAGTCGAGATGCGATGGAGCGTTGAAGTCGCCGACGAGGATGAAGGGCTTCTTTTCCTTCCTCTGGTCTTCCGTTGATTTCAGGATATCGGCCATCTCCTGCACGCGGCCTGACTTTTTCTCCGCCTCCATAACCTTGTCTCCTTTCTGCTTCTTAAAGCAAAATTCGTAGGGGCCGTAGTAGTCCGCGGTGGTGTGCAGAGACCAGAAGTTCATCTCGTTCGTGCCGTTTACGTTGATAACAACACCGTTGGAGCGCTTCATGATTCTCTTATGGTTCTTGGTGATGGGGTGGCGCGAGATGATGCCAGTAGTGTCTTGGCCATTGTCCTGCGCCCAGTTCCAGCCCAGCGCCTCACCTAGACGTTTCGCATGGTTGCCAGATGCTTCTTGGAGACCGACGATATCGGCGCCAGAGTCAGTGATAAACTTGACTTGCTTTTTGTGGTAGTCTTTGACTTTGGTTCCGCCGTTCCAGAGGTTATATGTCAACACGGCGAGTTCGTCTGTGTTTTTCACGTTGGATTTGGGTCTGAATTTGATGGGTTTGGCAAGGTGCTTGTAGCCATTGTCGGCGAGGAAGAATGCTTTGAACTCCCCCGATGCGCGGACCGGCGCATCGATCTCCACCGAGCCTTTGCCCTTGGGTGCGTATGTCCATCTCAGCGCGGGAACGCCTTTCTTCTCATCATCTGGTCCGCCAGTGGTATGGTAAATACCAATCCAGTTCTTCTCCTTTGCGCTGTCGGTGGAGTAGGTGAATTTGTATTTATTCGCATCGCCGGAGAAGGACAGTTTGCCGTCTGCATCGGCGACGACGAAACTAGACAAGGCCGTCAAAAGTGTGAAAGGAATGACTGTTAAGAAAAAACGCATGATGAAGAAAGAAAAAGGAGTGTGAAGTCGTTCGAAATGATGGAATAGATGAAGTGAACATGAGTACGAGGTGTTACGAGGGGTATTAGAGCTGGTATATGTACTCGTATAAGTCGCGAATGTCGCTGCTTCCCTATTTAGACAAAGAAATAGGCGAACAGCAATTTCGTTGAGGGTTTCTAAAAATTGGAGCGTGTTACCTTTAGGAGAAATATCAATGTTACTTGGCACGGACTGGTGCAGCCAGTGGCCCAGTCAGGGCCCCTACCGGGGCTGACTTGTCAAATAAGACGCTAGAACACCTATTAGGCTCCCTACCGCCATCACATTTTTTACTACTTTGGGACTGACACCGGCTGAGCTGAATGAGCTTCCTGTGTAAGAAATCTGGGAAATACCCAGCCCGCCGCATGGATTGGAAGCTTGATATCTTAGTTTCGGACATTTAGAGAGACCTCGGCATGTTTCTCGCTACAGGCGAGCTGCAGATTTTATTTTTGTGGAATCCTGGCTCATTCTCATTTACTCTGAAATCAAAGTAGATAAAAAGACGCTGCACCCTCAAAACCGATCCGTAGTTGGAGTCCTAAGTGAAAACCAGCTGTGCTAGCGGCCCCTCAATGCACACTGACAAAACCGACTATTCTACTACAGAATCCCATGTGAATCGCAGCGACTTCTGAACATTTGTTTCTCAGCCCAACTTCATTCATGTTTCGACGTAATATGTACCGGCTAAAACTTGAGCTGCTTCCTTATGTAAAGGCCCCATCCCGGCTCAACTCCCGAGCCCCCACCTAATATCAACATCCTACACACAACCGTACAACTGGGTACAGTGCCACATTCTCAACAAATGCATCCAATAGAGAGCTAGAGAGGTATCTCCCATAATATACATGAAGTGGAGACTGAAATTCAAAAATGCATGTCTTCGTCGATATCGAAATCAACACTGTGACTTCAAACAAGAGCACTTTATAGCCTTCCCATAAAAACTGCGACAGAAAGAAACCCAAAGCCTCGAAAAGCAGCATCCAAAAACACAACCTCCCCCAAAATGCTCCTCCCTCTCTTCACGCTCCTAGCAGCATCCACAGCGAGCCAATTCGTCCGCCCACCCATGCTCCGCTTCGAATGCTCGCAACTCGTCATCGACCGACTCGACCCGCTCGTAAACCCAGGAACAACGCCCTCACCACATCTCCACCAAATCGTAGGCGGCAACTCCTTCCAAGCCGACATGAGACACCCAGCCCACGACCTCCCGTCCGCCTCGACCTGCACGTCCTGCACCTTCTCCGAAGACTTCTCCAACTACTGGACCGCAGTGCTCTACTTCCGCGCGCGCAACGGCACGTACAAGCGCGTGCCGCAATCCCCGAGCGAGGGCCTCAAAGGCACCGGCGGTATCACAGTCTACTACATACCCGACACGAAGAACGTCACGCGCGTGACGGCGTTCCGCCCGGGGTTCCGCATGCTCGTCGGCAACGCAATGGCGACGTCTCCTCAGGAACCCCGCAAAGTCTGCCATCGATGCATGCCCACTTCGGGCGATAACTCGTGGCTCAACTGCGCGGATCCGGATACTCAGACTTTGCCTAAGGACTTCTGCGTCGGGGGGATGCGCTCGGTGATTACGTTTCCTACGTGCTGGGATGGCGTGAATTTGGATAGTCCGGATCATCAGAGCCATGTTGCGTACGCGGTGGGAGCGGGTCCGACTGATAGCGGACCTACGGGGACGTGTCCGGAGAGTCATCCTGTGGTGATTCCGCAGGTTATGTATGAGGTTATTTGGGATGTATGTATACCATTATTTACCTCAACTTCAATACCCGACGTTTCGAGAATGCGTACGGAGTGGAAATGGAAGACTGACGTTGCGGAAATACAGACACACCTCTTCAACGACAAGAATCTCTGGCCCGAAGACGGCTCGCAGCCGTTCGTATGGAGCACAGGTGATTCGTACGTTTCCCTCATCCCCCTCCTCACAATTTCAAGACTCGCCATTCAGCATTCCACTAACCATGAGATCAAAGACACGGATACGGCCAGCACGGCGACTACGTGTTCGGCTGGAAGAACGACACCTTGCAACGCGCCATGGACTCCCGCTGCGACGGCAATGTTTGCAAGGAGTTGAAAGTCCAGAGCGCCGAGGACGCTATGCGGTGTACGAAGGCGAGGACGGTAGTGGAGGATATTGATGAGTGTAAGTTTTACTTTTTCTCCGTTGGGTTGGTTGAACTGTAGGATGGTGACTGATTATCCTGTTTAGGGTTGACTGAACTTCCTGGTAACCGCACGGTGTATTGAGATTGCAGTTGGTGTAGTGCGGGAGTGATTGGGGTTGTTTTGCGTGGGAGGTGCGAGATATAGAGTGATGCTGTGCAAGAATGAACGCACGCGTATATTCATTTAAGAGATAATCGACAGCGTACCATTCGTCCTTGGTCATAATTATGAGAAGATGCATACATAAGACTTCTCGTTCGTGCTCAACCCGACTATTTCTTAAACAACATGTACGAATGAAGTAATCATGCATAAGAAACAGCACCAATACAAAGGGTAATCAAGCATGGAAAGAATCACGCTATTGATAAATTTTCAAGATCGCTATGCAAAGCCTCGAATAATTTATAACAGGGGGAGAGAGGAGCGTGGGGCGTGTAAGATTAATGATGTTTTGCCTTTTTGATGGAAATAAAGATGGAAGGTTTTGAAAGAGGAGTACGTGCTGCGTGATAATGAGTGGGAAACATATTGGTGAGTATAATTCAGCAAGACATGGCATTCAAAACCTGTGATTTAGGTACCTTGCTACTTTGCATATCTGTATTCAGCGTTTGGGAGAAAAAAAAAAGACTCCTGCTGCACAACATAACCGCAAAACAAAACCCAATTTCAAAACTCAAAGACCTACTACCTGTCTCTCCTAAGGCATAAACCCACCGGGAAGTGCCGTAAGCCCTATACGTAAACGTCAGCCATCAACTCACATCACAAGGGAGGGGAAGCGCAAAGCAAAAAAAACTCACAACTATCATAATCCTCCCCCACCATATCCTTAACCGTACACTTATTCTGCGCCGCAATATTCTGCGTCTTCAGCGTCGGGGCCGTAACATACGTATGCCCATCCAGATGCTTCTACAACGAATCATCCTTCCACCCAAACAAATAATCCGCATGCGTCGAGTACCCCGTCTTATCCCCACTCGACCACACAAACGGCTGACTCCCATCGGCGGGCCAATCCGCAGGATTATTAAACTGTTTCGTATCCCAGACGGTTTCGAGGAGGATTTGCGGGAGGCGGACGGGGTGTGTGGAAGGACATGGGCCGCCGGACTCGAAGGTCCCTGTTTCCGGGTACGAAACGTGGTCCTGGTGGTTCGGGGAGTCGAGGTTGACGCCGTCCCAGCACGTCGGGAAGCGGTGGTTGATCATGATGCCGACGGGGCAGGGTTTGGTTGGGAAGTTGAGGGACTCGGGCGCGCGCGTGCCTTCGTTTTGCATGCATGTGTAGGTGAGTTGGCGATTGGTGGCGATGGATTCGTTGCGCTCGCGGTAGTTGACGTTGCCGGCGAGCATACGGAAACCGGGTTTGAAGGCTGTTACGGAGGATTTTTGCGCGGTGTCAAAGAGTGCGTCCGACATGTAGTAGACGACCATGCCGCCTTGGGTGCCTTCCATGCCTTGTTGCGCGCGTTGCGGGACGCGCTTGTAGGTTCCGTTGCGGGCTTTGAAGAAGAGGACTGCGGTCCAGTAGCTGTGGGTGGGGGTTAGGTGGGTGGAGATGGGATAGATGGGTTTTTGAGGGTGGAAAACTTACTTTGAGAAATCCTCAGTGAACTGACAACTCGTGCACGTCGATTGCTTGACTAAATCATGCTTCCCGATATCCATGGAGATGTTGAACGAGTTCTGGCACGAACCTTGCGTAAGCACACGTACATGTTCGAATCTCTTCCTCCGCGCGTGCCAAAGGGAAAGGAAGTGCAATAGGATGAGTATCTTACGCCTCCAATGATCTGATGCAGATGCGGCGAGGGGCTCTGGCCATTGTTGACGAGCGGGTCGAGACGCTGGATCGACGACTTTGCGCATCCAAAGCGGAGAAGCGCGGTGGAGGGCGTGAAGAGAGTGGCTAGGACGCCAATACTGTGTGTGAGAGTTGCTGACTTCATCTTGAAAATGCAAATAAAACTCTCGTATATATTGTGTATCTGTGTTTGAACTTCTCTTCCCAAGTCAAGCCAAGTACTTGGGGAAAAGGTGAGGGGGGATTGAAGTCGTTCAAACCCTATCAATAACCACGAGCAACGTCCGTAAAGTCTCAACAAATAACTCTCTCCTTCTCTTTTTCCGAAGGGGAATGCGAATCGATTATATCAACACCATCTGATCCTCTCCGCAAGAGCACATCACCCACACACATATCCACCCAACCAACTAACTGCCTATCACCACCGGAACCATCTCCAACCCTCTAAACCTTCTGGGCGCGCGAACTGCCGAACCCCCCAGCTCCCCAAGTCCCAAATTGCCGTAAATGAAGCTGCATACCCCAGATCCAAATACCCTCCCTCTTCGCTAATTAACCATCAATCTAACGGCCCTATAAGCGACGAACCATCGTGCATCCCTTGGCACTTCGACATCATACTCCAAGAAAAGGTGGTTGTCCGTGGAATGATATATCCGATCGATAGTTAAGAATCTGTACAACTTCTTTTTTTAATCGAAGGGCTTGGTTGGTTCAAATGAGTGCGTACGCTATCTCCCTTTCCTTTCATGCGTCAACGTGAATGAAGGATAGAGAAGATCAATGTGGGGTACATAGTTAAGACCCGTCCGAGGCGGATCTATGTGACCGAGCGCTGGGGACTTACATACCTATCTTGTTGAACCAATTTCTATCTCTTGAGTCTGCATTATAGATACACACACTCTATATCACACGCGCACGCGGGAACTACACTTCCCATCCCTCTCCATATCAATCACTTAACCCCATCCATCTCCATATCCTCATACTCCTCACACCCCAACTCCACCTTCCTCACACACCCACCCCAACAACAAAATCACACCCGCAAAAATGCTCCTCCTCCTAACCATCACGCTCCTCCCAACCCTCACCCTCGCCTCCACCATCCCAAACCACCACCACCAACGCGCCGCATACCCAGAATGCACTTTCGCCCGCGCACAAACCGAAACCTGCCTCGCCGTCATCAACGCAAACGCCTGCTACAACGCGGTCAAGTTCACGGGAGCGAACACGCTGCAATGTGTGGATGGAACAAATGATGCGGATCGGAAGAAGAAGGTGAGTAGTTTGTGCTTCAGGGGAAGAAGGGGAGGTTTGTGTTTGATGTTTGATGCTAATGATGGCGGGTTTGTAGGTCTGCCAGTGCTGTACGTGCGTTGGGAATGTGATGTGTGATTGGGCTACGAAGCAGAAGTATTGTTAGATGCCTTTTTTTTCTCTGGTGGGTTTGTGTGGAGGGTGGAGGGTGTGTATGTGTGTGTGGTTTAACGGCTTGAGATGGTTGATCTATGTTGATGATCGTACTTGTATTATCTGGTGGATCGGTGGTGAATAGCAAATGAAGGGTCTCCTCTCTTTTTGTGTATATGAAGGGATTGATGCGTTGTTAAGCTTTTTTGTGGTGTCGATGTATGGCAAGACTTTTCTTGTTTGCTGTTCTTTTTCGGGGTACGGAATATGCCTAGGTAGGGGGGGGGGGGGGGAAACAAATGAAAACCATAGGTAAAAAAAAAAGGACAACTTTTGACGGAAAAAAATGGCGGATAGGGAAATTTTAC
>JAMAHW010000072.1:170684-219850 GCA_023627715.1 Periconia sp. R9002
GCCGCCCGCCCCCCCCCCCCCCCCCCCCCCCCCCCCCCCCCCCCCCCCCCCCCCCCCCCAAAGGGACTACATGAGGTATCAATAAGAGGACAACTTTGAACGGAAAAAAAGGGCGGATCGGCAATGTGTCAAAGGCCACTACGTGTATGTTTTAAGTTTGATGGTTTGATGGCTTGATGGCGTGGAAATGCATTTAGTTTTTCTTCTCTCTAAACCTAACCCAATTGATGTGGGTGGGTGGGCATGTGAAAGGAATGAGAAGGAGAGGCAGAGAGGGGGTATATGTATATATGTACATGCAGTGCAAGGCCAAGGTAGATGATGTTCAAGGTATATCTTTATCCAAAAAATGGCAGTCAAGTCAGGTGCAGTTCGGACTCGATACCCAGTCCTACGTAGCAGACTTTCCTGACCTCCTAAACCCCCCTCAAATTTTTCATGCAAAGATCGATAGGTGCCACCCACTCCCTTTGCTAGACCTGTACCATCTCGACCCAGCCCTCGCGATTCCTCGCCTGCTTTCCAGGCTCGCCTGCGTTGCCGTTGCCGGTGAGTTCCTTGGCCATCTGGTCTTTGGCACCGCGCCGCCTCGCGCGTTCCCGCACGCTGCGTTCCTCCTTTTCGCATTCTTTGATGGACTGGGCGATCTCGAGCTCTTCGAAGCGTGCGTCTTGGAGGTTGAGTTTTTGCCATTGCGGGTGCTTTTGGCAGCGCTTCTTCATGCACACTACGTTCTCGTCGTTGTTCTCGCCATTGGCGTCTGGCATGTCGACGTCATTATCGGTCGTGGTGGTGGGATTGGGCGCAGAGGAGAGTTGCTCGGCCGTTGGCGAAAGCGTTGAGAATTGGAAGGCTGCGTAGCCTTGCTTGCTGTTGCGCCAGCGGAGGAATTCGGCGTCGGACCACGAGAGTCGCGAGTCGTAGCCGCAAAAGTCTTTCGCCTTCATTTTCTCGCGCTCGGCGACTCGTAGAGCTTGCTCCTTAGCCATGCTGACAAACTTTTCGCGATCCTTGAGAACTTCGAGGCGGTCTTTGAGTTGAGACTTTTCCTTGTGCAATGCCGTCAGACGCTCCTTTTCGCCGGCTGTGAGGGAGAGGTCTTCCAAAGACGGGCCATCGAATGCAATTTGGGTTGGGGATGCGGTCTGGGGCGGGGAGAGAACACCAGAACCAAGCGCTTTGAATGCCTGGATCTCTTTGCACGGCTCGAGCAAGGCCTTGAGGTCTTTGGCGCGCAGGACACCGCCTAGTGGTGTAGGCTCATCGTCCTCGTCTGACCCTGCTTCTTCGCCGTGCTTCCCGTTCTTCTTTTTCGATTTCTTGGGCTTCGCATTGGCGGCCTTGGCGCCAGCCGTGCGTTGCAGTTGTTCCGTGAAGAAAGCCGCTCCGCATTCGTCCGAGCAATACTTGCTTTCCTTGCCTTTAGTCAGGCGCGCAGGTTTTCTACAACCGTTGCGTCGGCACATGGGCTTATACGTCGTCTGTCCCCGTCCCTTCTCCTCGCAAAGCGGGCAGATGAACTTATCAACCAAGTCCTCGTCTGCTTGCTGCATGTTGACGCAGCTACCGTGGAACCAGTCATCGCAACCACCGTCACAGCCGATCATCCACCTATGGTTGTCCGGCTTCTTGCAGATGCAATAAAGGGTACTGTCTTCCGAGGAGGAGTCATCATCGGATGGGTGGACTTGGGACGAGTGGTCAGGAGCGGGCGACGAACCTGCCACTGGCGTCCCTGCCTGCGAACGGCTCTTTGCGGTTCTGCTTGGTGGATTCTTCCCGGAACGTGAGGTAGGAGTAACGGACCGGACACTGGCATCGCGGTCTGTATCAATCTTTCGTTTTTTCGCGGGCTTTTTCGCCGTTGCGGTGCCTTTCTTTTTAATCGCCGATGTAGACCCTGGCGCGGGGCGTTTCTTGGATGGAGCAGGCTTTGGCTCGGTGGGTGAAGTGACACCCTCAGCGATGCTTGCGTTGCGCTTGACGCGCAGGCCCAAATCCTGTTTTGCAAGTTCAATCGCCTTCAAAGTCTCCGCATCAATGTTTTCCGCCGTAACCGATGATTGTCGTTCCGCCGGCGACTGAACCGTGGCAATTGGAGGTGTTTCGCGTGATGTGGGTGTGAATTCATCTTTGATGATAGGCAGCTGGGGAGCTGGACCGTCGGCGGGTGAGTGTTGCGTATCATGTGTTGGCCCGGTGGACATGTTCTGGATGGGAGCCAAGACGGGCGCGGGTGAGGTACGAGCGGCGGCTAACGAGACGGATTGGCGGCGCTGCTCTTCGGGCGATTTAGAGCCATGGTGATAGTGTTCGAGCGTGGGCGAATGCGATTGAGGTTGTTGGGCGGGTGGATCGGGTTCGACAGGGGCAACGGCATCGCGCGAGTGGGAGCTGAAGCTGGCGGAGCGGGGGTGTGGCGGCGGGTGATTGGAAGCGGTCGGCGAGGGCAATTCGCGAGTTGAAGCTGTAGTCGGGGCATACTGCTGGCCGCTTCCCAAGGTGGCGAGGGTGGTGAGAGCGTCGGCGGCTTCGTATGTGGTGTGGGCGACGTAGGCCGGGTCGGTGGGCGGTGGCGGCGGCGGAGGTTGTTGCTGCGATTGAGACTGCGACGCGCGCCGTCCGCCCGCAGCTTCGTGATTGAGCAAGTCGTCGATGCTGCTCATGGTGGAGAGGGTGGAGAAGGAGAGAAGATGGGTGTTGGCGGAGGACAAGATGCGATGGTTGGAGAGGCAAGTGGTTGCTTTTGATCAGAAATGAGGTGGGTGGTGATGGGATGACCACTATGATGAAAGATGCATGGCGGATGATGAGTGGAACGGTCGATTAAATAAAATGAATTAGTAAGAAGGACAAGAAAAAAGGCGCGACCGCGATGAGGGACAAGACAGGGCCAGGAGAGAAGAGGAGAGGAGAGAGATGAGAGAGGGAGCGTTGGCTAGTTGGCTAGGTGGTGAGTGGTGAGACGAGATGAGCCGGGACGAGAGAATTGAAGAAAACGCACAATTGGCGCTTGCGGCCCATGTCGTAATCAACCATCATGACCCAAAACCCCTCTATTGCGTATTGTGGGGGAGGCTCCACAGCTATTCCCCTCTAATGGCCTACAAGTACACCAAGACCCAGGCTATTGTCGTCTCCACTCTCACTCCAGTTATTTTACTACTGTGTACTGACTTGCTGAAAGACCCATTTCTTGCAGTATCGAGCCATCGAGCCTTCATTCGCCATTCACCGATCTTGCTCGCGCTGCCAGCTAGCTATGCAATGGCACCGGGCCCCAGCCAAACACAGATGCAGTTTCCGGTCGCATGACAGAAGCTGCATATTCACCAACCCTCTGGACATGACCACAACAGCCATTCTCCAGTAGCGCTGTAGCAGCAAGTCAAGGCCCGTCTCGCGCCAAACAGCCGACAATAGCAGCTTGTCGGCTCCTACTCCACTTTCCGGCCCCCGCCGTGACCTCATTCCAAACCCCAGCCATCTTAGCCTTCCCAAAACCTGTCTAATATCTCTCTTCAAGGTATTGTCCGTGGTTATTGATTGAAGTCGTAGAATCTTCATCCATCATCGTCGGAATCTCTTCGTCGCGGTCTTCCCACTCTTCGAGGCACAGGTTGCGCATTTGCTGCTTCATCCTGGTCCGCGTCGCCATCCTCGCCTCCGAGTCCCAGACTTCTGGTCAGCCGCTGCTCTAGATCCTCTGGCCCATCGCCGTAGACGGCTCTCACGAGATTCGCCGCGCCGTCTTTGCCTACCTCCACCTTTCCACGCGGGCCTACCATGTAGTTAATGGTATCTTCACCACCGCTCGAGTCCTTGATCTTGACAATGTATCCTTCCCTGGTCATGCGCGCCAACACTTTCTCTGTAGTATCGACGGGCGTGATCCGGTCTGCATTCAGGCGTCGCAGTTGTCTCTCAAGCTTGCCTTCGGACAGCGTGCCACCCGAGAGGAGTATGAATGCAATCACAGCAGTGTATAGGCCGATGTAAGCCGCTTCTGTGTCTTCCTCATCTTCCGGTGGTTCACGCCCAGGTCCTACAATGTTGGCCGTGCGATAGACGTCAGGCAGCATGCTCTGCAGCACCCACATGTTGCTGGATTTGGGCGCGGCATCGGAGGCAGCAATAGCAGCTGTGAAAAACACAAGAGATCAATATTCATGTCGCTGTTATATACGGCAGGGCCAACACATACCTCGCCGCTGGCGGACCGTCACTTTCTCTCGACTTGGTAGCTCTACCATGCGCATGCCGAATATGTCCATGAGTTTTCCGTTTGCGACTTCGAAAACTTGCCGAAATGATCGAGTATGTGAGCCCAGTACTGTCCAAGTCAGTTCATCTGTGCCCCTGATTGCAAGTTCCGCCAAGTGTATTCCCAACCTTTTTGACCAATATCCTGCCTCTTGATCGGTATGCGTGAATATTCGCAGGCCAGTGCATAGCGAACCAGGCCTTTTGCAAGCTGATCAATGCTACCGCTTCCACTTCCTCCTCCTACCTCTGTCTCTCCTTCATTCTCCTCTATTTCATCAAGATCGTCGTTATCAAGCGATTCTTCCTGACGTCGGTTTCGTTGAAGAGGTGTGGGGGAAGGCTCGTCGTCAGTTGGCTGCGAATACAGCAGTTAGACATATCTCCCATGCGAAGATTCCTTTCCTTTGCACTTACTGCGCGACGTTTCCGGTTTGAAGGGGGCATTGCTGCGATTGAGTCGATTAATTGGTAGGCGGAGGGGAGGAAGGAATGAGTGAGTGTGTACCTAGGTACCTAAGTAGAGGTAGGTGGGGCAGGATATGTTACATGTAATCTTTCTCCAGGCAGGCGGAACACGCGCGACGCGTCAGTCACGTGGCCGGGAGCTTTTCTCCGAAACCCCCGACGTCAATTGATCCTTCACGGCGCTAGCTTGGCTAGCCGCTTGGCGCCGACATCATCGTCGTCCAACCTTCGAATGGACATGTCGAGACCCTCAATGCTCGCCCATCCCCATCTACGATTGCAGCAGCCATGTTCCCCCTCCGTGCTGCTGCCCGCCGGCCGCTTTCCCGTTGCTTGAACGCCCCTCGCGCTCCTCCTCGACCTCAACACCACCCAACCCGTTCCTACTCCGAAGCTCGGTATCCCCCAAGAGACGGCGATCGCCCCAAACGAATCTCTGACATTGATAATGTCTCTGTCCACCGCGCTGACTACATTCGACGGGCACAAGCCGTGCGCCGTCGCAATCGGGCGGCTTTCGCTCTGGTGGTGTGTATGGGTGTGACGTACGCCTACGCCCAGATGATACCGCTGCCGGAGGAGCTGCAAAAAGAAAAGGAGAATAGCAAAACAGGCGATAGTGATGGCAAGGAAAGCAGGGGGGTTTTAGACTTGCTTGGCCAGCGCCCTACCAAAACTGATTCCCCTCGGGCCGCTGTTGAAGAATTCCAAGGCAAGAAGGTTGTAATTGCACCGGGCGACAAGGTCATTGCCGCACCACCATCCGCCGAACACCCCACCTCATCCGACGTAGACACGGTCGAGCTTGTAGAAACAGGAACATCCTACGTCCCCTACTTCCCCCGCACCATCACACTCCCCGACTCAACGGGACCTGAGAAGGTCGAGAGCGAGGCGGAATACACATTGCTCGGTCTCGGCATCCGTAAAGTGTCCTTCCTCCGCGTCCAGGTCTACGTCGTAGGTCTATACGTCAAGACCGCTTCCCTTCACACTCTGCAGAACCACCTCATCAACACGGTCAACCGCACCGCCTCTGCTCTCATCCCCGGCGAAAAAGAAGACCTCCGCAAGGCGCTCCTCGACCCAGAACGTAGCAATCAGATCTGGGAAGCTATCCTGAGTGGAAAAGGCACAGATGCCGTGGAGACCGCATTCCGCGTCGTCCCCGTCCGTGGGACCGATTTCAAACATCTGCAGGACGGCTGGATGCGCGGCATCGCCTCACGCACCGATGAAGTCCGCCGCAAGCAAGCCGAACTGCTCCGTCAGCAGGCCGCAGAACAGAAGCGCATCGCGCTCCCCACGCCCGTTGACGAAGGCGAGTTTGCCGACGAATCTTTTGGTCTCGCCATGAAGGAATTCAAGGGCTTATTCCAGGGCCGTGGCAAAGCGCCCAAGGGGAGCGTACTCGTCCTCCGTCGCGACGCCGATGGCACTCTGACAGCCATGTACCAACCCGTCACCAAGACGAACAAGGGCGAGCGCATGGATGATGTCGTCACCTTGGGAGGTGTCAAAGACGAGCGGGTCAGTCGGTTGGTGTGGTTGCTATATCTGGGAGGGCAGAATGTGAGCTCTGAGGATGCGAGGAAGAACATCGTAGACGGGTGCATTGGCCTTGTTGAAAGGCCGGTAGGCACCATTGAAACCATGGTGCAGTAATCTCTTCCCCCATAACGTCCTACCTATGTACGTTGGCTGTTGGTTAAAAAAATCTGTCGTAACATCTATGTATATATATAAATCAAACAACATGCAACTAGCTCTTAGTTACAAAACCGCATTGCACCGAAAATCCACACATCCCGTCTTTTTTGATCAAATCAATAATGGGTTCCTCAACACATCTTCAATGAGACCGTTCTCCTTCTAGTCTTCGCACACTACTGTACCACCGTATAGGTACATTAGCGATCACCTCTTATGACAAATCATACTTCTCCCGCCTAAAGTCTTGTTACAGAGATCACAAAATCCCACGTCCCTATCCTCTTGCACGCGGATATCGTAACTCCCTTTAGTCACTGCGGACAAGGGTGCCCCGCTAATAACCTAATTGTATCAAATACACTATTAGTATTTTATATATAGAAAGTATATAAAACTAGGGAGTGCGGTGCTTCAAAACTAAAGAGCATTCCTTTGATATATTCTAGTTTGTAGTAGAGGATGCAACCAGGCCCAAAATCAATCATGGCTGAGTTGAATTCTCGTTACACGACAGCAGGAGCTCTCTGTATTAGGCTGTGTGGTGCCGGCAATATACATTGAAAACGAAATGGGGCAGTGTAAGGCCAGGCCCGTATTCCACAACGCAGCGTACAGCCTTGCTTGTTGACCCCGCTCCAACACATTGATAGGTACACGCACGCTCCCACGATTAAAATTTTCACTCCCGCGACGTTGCTGTTGATGATTTTACTCTGAAATGCCATCAATATAAAACTTTACTCTCCTCCAGAAACATTTGTTTGCATATCTGATCAACTGACTATGGACCCTTTGTCTATAACCGCAAGCATAGTTACGTTGATAACAACAACCGAAGCAGCTGGGAGAGGACTTCATCGCTTGTGGGCCTTGCAAAATGCCCCGGCGCATCTTGAGTCCATTAAGAATGAGGTAAAAAACTCATCATACGGGAATTAGCACTGATGCTGATTTAAACGATAAGATCACGGACTTCCGCGCTCTGCTGCATTTTGTCAGAGATGCCCCAGTTGACATTCAAAGAGAAAGGCCCTCTGCTAATCTCGACCATGTACAATCCGCTGTTGAACGGGGTACGAATGCGGTCCGGAGGTTAGATGAGCTAGTAACCACCAAGCTCAGCCGTAGAGCAAGCGTTGCCGTATAGCAAGCGTTGCCAATCCTAACAGTGAAATCAACGTTCGACATAGAGGTTTTTTCAAAGTCGAAAGACTCCAAAAAGTTGCTGCAGAACTGAGGGATGCGAAAATGACGCTGAGCGCAGCGCTCACTGCGTTAAACTATATACAGCTGTCAGACTCCACCCCAATCCCTTTGATCACGGCGAGTAGAGACTGACGAATGTAGGCAAAGTAACGTTCCACGGATCGACTTAGCTATTGAGTCTATTGCAGTTGTTTCTCCTTCTGGAATGGTGTCTAATATTTCCGAAGCTGGCAATGGCCAGCCCGCGATGGATCATTCCATTAGCCAGTCCATAGAGGAACTTGTTGTACGATCTTCAGAGAACGATGTGGACGGTGGATCACTCTCATCTCGAACTTCGATTCGAATAACTACTACACCAACTGCTGTCCATTGCGATCCATTTTGCCCTTGTAGGTGCCATTTCCGGTTGAGGGGAAACAGCCCTCGCTGGCTGCAAAACCTCTTCGGCATTCTCTTCTACCAGTTTACGGGCACGCCCTCCCTTAATCGCCGCCCATGCAATTTTACTGACTGCTTGGCTCACGGTGGCTCCGTGAAGTTCGAATATTGGTTTCCAACTTGGCTGATGCCTTTAGTCCTGCGGGCGACTGGGACCTGGAATCATCTGGACGGTATACGGGGGATATGGAGTCTCCAAGTTACTGAAAACATTCCCCGGTCTGAGTATGGAATTTTCAATGTGCTGCAACAGGCCAAGGAGCCCCGGCAATTGGAGATGTTTCTGGATATATCGAAACTGTCCGCGCGGGCAAATTGTAACCAGATATCGCTCTTAGATGTAAGCATTCATAAGTAATTGTGAATCTCGCGTTTTCTCACCGTCACTAAATCAATCACGCAGCTTGCAATACAGTATGAAAGGATGGACATGTGTAAAATGCTATTGCACAGAGGCGCCGACTTGTTCTATCGTAGGCACGACCAAAGGTATTCTGAACCCCGCATATCAATACCTGAACTGCATTCATACTAACGCACTTAGGTGTACTGCAGAATATGCTTGGTGGATGGTACTGGGATCACCTGAAGGCAAAAGCCCGCTTCAAGGTCTGAAGCCCGCCCTAGAAGAATCCGAAACATTGGAACTTATGGATTTCAACATTATTCACAGAATAGTGACTGGATTGATTGACTTGGACCTGGAGCAGATGTTGAATCTTTATCCGGAACTTGCCGATAAGCCTGATTCATTCGGTCAAACGCCTTTGTTCTGGGCAGTTGCACGGGACGACATTCCTGCAACACTGCTCTTGATAAATCGAGGCGCAAAAGTTTGTTCTCGAAACCATCTTGGTGCTACGCCTTTGCATTGGGTCAGAAATAAGAAAAACACCCAATGCGCGAAAGCACTTATTGATGCAGGTGCAGATGTGAATGCATTGAATTCATTCCATTTGGGCCGGCGCACTCCTCTGTATTTTGCGTTCCACCTCGGGAGTTTGGACCTAGTGGAACTGTTGTTAAGCTCTGGTGCGGATCCAGATCTTGGTGACGGCCCTGCAATCATAGCCGCGGCCATCCATGGTCGGGTTGACATGTTGGAAGCACTCTACAACCACGGCGCAGATATTGAAAAATGTAGCCCAGATGGCTACTCGGCAGTCATGTTCGCAGCAAATTACAATCGAACCGAGTGCGTGCGATTCCTCGTATCGAAAAATGCTCGACTCAATCTACTGGGCAACGATGGCGATTCGATTCTAGACCTAGTCGCATGTTACGCGAACACTTCAATTATGAAGATCCTCACTGATGCTAGAATCTGTGGCTTGCCAATGGATCCATCTCATGTTGAACGCTATTGGGAGAAGCTGAAGAACCACCGGAATGTTCGATACAGTGGAGAAAGAGAAGACATTCACGTTGAGCAAATAGCTTTTCAAACACTCCTTGACAGTATCCGGTCAATCGATATCGATCACGACACGACATCGAGTGTTGATCGCGAAGCTTTAGACGATGAAATAATCATGGATGCGCTCCATGAGCAGTCGGATCTGTGTCACCTTTAGGCATAACGCGAATTTGGCGGGTTTTTTGTTCAACTTCAAAAAGATAGCATGTTGGTCTTGGTTTTCGACATAGATTGATAGAGATGACTTTCTTTTCATCTCAAATGTTCACTATTTAGTTCAGGTTAAGGGACTTGGCGAAACTATGTCGGGAAAAAAAAATCCACGATATTTTGAAGAGAATCAAATTTTTTACATACATGATAAATTCATTATGAAAAACAAATACAAAAGTTGGTTCTTAAACTACTTGAAGTGGCAGTAAAGAAGCGAGAAGTGCAGCAACTAGCGTGTAACCCTACAGTTTACTTTTTTGTAGCAGACAGCGTAGTAGGTGCCTATGCAGTTCTAGATATCGTCCTACCTATGCGCTTAACTACTATACCTGCCCCTAAATATAAATTCATTCGAAGTTCTCAACCCAGTCTTGAGGTTCCGATTTTTCAACCACGGGAAGTGACTATTACAGACTACGGCCCGAATTTTAGCTCGTTGCTATTTGGCTCCAATCCTACTCTACTTTGCTATACGAGGGATAACTTCAAACATCAATTAAGAACACCATCAATCGATACCCACACTGCACGACCAATCCGCATTTTCGATAACCAATGCGCCATCAGCATAACAGACACGTTGCTCCTCTGATCATAAAAATTCGCTTCCTACGTATACTCTACACCGCCACACGTATGTTTACTTGCTGACGGACCATGTCCGAGTTCGGCAACGGGAAACACCAAGACGAGTTAGTTCAAAAACATAGGTACTAACTAACGGATACTTACCAGCATGTGCGAGATCTGGCAGCCCTGCTTACTTCGCAGATAGTTTCCATAACTGCAGGAACGGCAGACCAACTCTATCCAATCCTTTCTAGTTATCACGCCCTAAAGTATCAAGTATGTCTGAAGCTATACGACTCGTACGAATACCGCGCCTTGTTCATCTCGGTGAACGCGATTGTCGGATCAGCTGCCTAGGATGGAATTTGCTACCTCGCCGTCTGAGGAACTTTGCCATCCGAGGGATGTTCACAGCGTGATGTGGAAGAAATTTTACACCGCCCTATCTTATTCAGTTTCAGCCACTACTTCTTATCCCTTCTATTATCGAGAACTCTGTCAATTAATTGCACACAAACAGACACAAAGATACGAGAAAATTGTCTAGGAATCATTCAGAAACGAATAAAGAGAGAAACTTAACTTCTTCTGGGTATCTTTAACCATTTTTGTAACTTGGCTATATCTGATGCCAAGGCTCAGGTAGCCAGCCAGGCTGAGCCAGCTGAGTTTCTACGATAACGCCCTATAAGCACTACGCCTCCCCCGGTCTACAAACGTAGTCCCCCACAATTGGTATTCAGTGACTAGCCAATTCAAGTTGGCATGCGTACATATTCAAGACATCAATCATGGTCTCACGCACTGAGACTTCTTGTCTTGTCCTTCTCATAGCACTCAGGTAACCCCAATCCTCGGTTCGCACTCTCAGGAATCATCTTATGTAAATCCAAAGAGCAAGGATACACCACAGAGCGAGAAAAGAAGGCAATTGGGGGGATAAGCTAGTTCGCAGGCATCACCAGGTTTTATGGAGAAACCCGAATCAGTGTCAGCATGTGCGAGGGTTTCGGATCGGACAGGGTGGTGGGCCACATGGTTTCTACGAGAAAGAGTATGCTTCATTGCAGTAGTCCTCCCGTATCGACAAGGAGAAAAAATCAATGCAAGGAGTATTACTATAAAAAGGGTAGTCTCCTCCCTCGTAACCGTCCACGCAATTTTCGACCAAAAAAACCCCATCATCCAAAATGAACGCAGACTCCATCCGCGCCCTCGCAAACAACCTCCCCTCCACCCCCTCGGAGCGTCTAGAAATCTATAAAGCTGCAAAAGAACTCCTCGCCCGCTCCGAACCACCGCGAGAAACTTGCTTCCGCCTCTTCGCCTCCCACCACGTCGCCGCAGCAGGCATCACCGCCGTCGACCTAGGCCTCTTCCACATCCTCGGCAAAACCCCAGAAAAAACGCACACATGCCAGGACCTCTCCACCGCCACTGGCGCCGACGCGATCCTAATCCTGCGTCTGCTTAGAACCCTCGCGGCGTTCGGCTTCGTAGCGCACGTCGGTCTCGAGACCTTCCAGGCAACTGACAACACCGTGTCGTTGACATCCAAGTTCGCGGAGGAGTGTGGAAGGATTCAGACGCAGTTTCATGGTCCCATGATGCTCGCGCTGCCCGAGTACCTGAAGAAGATCGGCTACAAGAACCCGTCGGATCCATCGCACACGCCGTATCACATCTCGTACGGGACGGATCTGGAGCCCATGGCGTGGTTCAATGAGAATCCGGAGTGGTTTGCTAAAGTCATGGCGTTCTTCGCTGTGCAGCGCGACTTGCAGACGCCGTGGATGTCGCAGCCGCGGTTTTTAGACGGGTTTGATGTGAAGCTGTCTGAGGAGGATGTGCAGCGTGGGCGGGCGCTGTTCGTCGATGTCGCGGGCGCCGTGGGGCATCAGTGTGTTGCGTTCCGTGAGCACCGCCCTGATCTCAAGGGCGCCGTGATTCTGCAGGATCTGCCGTTCGCGGTTGAGATGGCGAGACAGAATCCGCGGTTCGCGGAACTGGATATCACGGCCCAGGCGTACGATTTTTTGACGCCGCAGACGCCCGAGGCGCAGGGCGCGAAGATCTTTTACATGCGAAACGCGTTGCATGACTGGGGGGATGAGAAGAATCTTGTTATTCTTAAGAACATTGCGGATGCGATGGTGGAGGATTCGGTGCTGATTGTTGATGAGGCGGTGGTGCCGGATAAAGATGTCGCGATGCCTGTTGCGGCGTATGATATGGATATGATGGCGTTCTTGAGTGCGCAGGAACGGTCCGAGGGGCTGTGGAGGGATCTTTTGGAACGGAAGGCTGGGTTGAGGATACGTGATATTCGTGTGTATGATGAGGGGTCGTCGGAGTGCTTGATCTTTGTGACGAAGTCTTAAGGGTAGGGAGGATTATACTAGAGCTAGAACTTATCAATCTATTACGCTGTTAGTCAAACGAACACGACCATAAACATAGATATTCACATATACGTTTCTTCTACCTCCTCCTTCCCATCCCCCCTAGTCCCTTAGATTCATGTTATGCGATATCCGTGTGCAAGAGGAAGGGGCAGTCACATACTTTTGCTCTCTGTAAAAAAAGGCTTGAGCGGGAGGTAATATGATTTATGATAAGACGGGGACGCTAGTGTATACTGTGGTCTCGTAGTGTTGGGGTGGGGACATCAGCAGACCACTGCGGAAGCATGACATAAAAAAACCGATCATGTGAACTTGGAAATGTTTGTGTTTTTTTGCTACCGCAAATAGCGGCTTTCAACTTTTTTTTCGTTCGATTGTACATACAAACTTCTAACAGTAAATTCGGTACAATTGAGTCTAGAGGGGCTATTCAAGACTGGAGATGGTTCTCGTTCGGGTGGACTCCCAAAGGTCGTTACCAGGATGTAGTTATTATCCTGGGGATTTTTTGGCTCACTAAACTCCAACCATTAATGGAAGGACTGTTGGCTAAGGAGAACATTTTGCCATTTGGATATAATCTCTTCAAGTCATAGCAACTTCATAAGTGCCTGTTTTGATCAGCCGGATTGCTCCATTCGTCACGCGATGATTGAATTCTACGCTAGTGGTTTGATTCGAAGCACTGGATTCATATAAGAGCTCGTGGAAATCACAAATTCTGACACTTGTGCTAAAGTTGTACCCACCATGAGTAATCTGAATGATCTACCACCCCTTGTGGCAATCGCCGCTCCCGAAGAAGAGTGCATTTCACTCAGTGTGACAGAGTTCGGAGAGGGAGAAGTGATTTATGCCAATACACCGGACTTGTCGGAGCGTTTATGTTCGAGCCACAGTGACGAAGCAAAAATTCTTGTCAGTAAATTTCCGCTGGCGCCTCTGGTCCCTCTCGATTCTGTCTCCGAAAAGAATGTTGAAAACGCATTGGGGGCCACAGAGAGCATTGTGAATAGAGTCAACGGGAGAATTAACCTTATAGGAATAGGCTGTATGTCGGTCGGCGGGAAAACTTTGAATATATGGGCAACTCTTACTGGAAATAGATCGAGAAACGCTCTTCCAACTGTCCGGTTTTTGACCACTGGGGATGGAGCAACTAAAAAGATAGACTGGAAATATGTTGTGAGTTGTCCGAGGAAGGTTGAACAATTTGCTTTCTTAAAGAACGGGCCTGATTTATGGGTATTGATCAAACACCATTTCTTTCAAAATGGGGTGATCGTCCCGCATGATTTGAAAGTTGGCCAACGTGGATACTCAGACAAACTCTTGAAATGCGCCCTGGATTACGAAAAATACAAGCAACACAATGTTTTGATGGACTGCAAATTGCTCGGCGATCTTATGAACTGCAAGTAAGCCACCCACGTCAGCCGCAGCCGCATCAGCTGCATCAGCCGCATCCGGTAAATCAGCTCAATCAACAACCTCACCGTACTCCAAGACCTCAATCTGTTCAGCCATATTCCTTTACTCAACAACTGCCAATGTTTCAGCAACATCCATTCCCACCACATAACCAATATCCGCAACAGAACCAGCTCCCGCGACAGAACCAGCTCCCGCAACAGAACCAGTTCCCGCAACAGAACCAGTTCCCGCAGCAATACCAGTTCCCGCAGCAATACCAGCATTCGCTGCAAGACCCCTTCCCACAGCCATACCATTTCCCACAGCAAACTTATTGGCCTCAACCTGCTATTCCAATTCAGACCAATTATGCACCTCAGGTCGGCTGGGGACCCCCAATTACTGATTCCAACCAATTCAATCACCTTTACCAGGCGAATCCACAACATCGAGTTGATCAGTTACCTCAAACTAATATCCCGCCAAATCCAAACCCTCCACCTCGGCCGAATCCGCAATACCAAGCCCCTTCATCGCCTCAATTCAACCATCAGCGTTAGATGATATACAGTAGTCACTCAATCAATAGGAGAAAGGAATGCTTTTGATCTGCAACTAAAACAGGCATTTTGAACTGATCATTCTTACTGAGTCATTCATGGTTATCAAGTGAATTGACTTGACAAAGCATGGGCCGGAGGTCCGTAATAACCACAGTACTGATGATGTTGCAATTTGAGGGCATGGAAAGATGCACGGGGAGTGTCAATGTACTTCTCTGACATGGGATGAGGTACGATACACTTCGCAATCAAACGGAAGATGGCGAATGATATTTTGGAATGTACAGTACTGTCAAATTCGAGTTTTGCTTCATGATATTTTGATTGATGGCTGTAATCGGCCAACTTGGGAGTGAAGCCTTGGTGGTGGGACTATGGTTCGTGCGGTGCCGAGGACAAGCCGAAAGTGGAGCGAGAAACACGCACAGAGCATGGTGTAATCTGCAATGCTACGATAGTTATTGGTGCAGTCAGGTGAACCCTCATCGGCAAATTAAACCTTCGAGTTTCCATAGCCCTAGATGATCTGTTCCTATTATAGAGATTTTCGATATATCGGTCAGTGTAACGTTCTTACAGCACTGTGCTGGCGCTGGGTGAGCCTAGACGCTAATTGAGACTGAAATAAATCGGCGAATAAAAGTAGGCTGCTATCCATCCTTGCTAGTATCCTATATTGAACTATATCTCCACATAGTTTACTAAGCCTAACCCGAAAAGACGCATTGTAAATGCTACCGTTTCAAGGGGGGCCAGGGATAATTGCTTTTATTCGCCTGCCACGATTCAGCCCTTACAGTTGCACAGTAAGGCTGAAGCATATTTAAAAACAATTCCTCGAAGAAACATGAACATTTTTCATTCACACCATTGTCTTTCGTTACCTTACAGCTTCTCCTATTCTACATTTTTTTTTCTTTTTCCTAATATTCCCCATCCACCATCCTGAGAATGAAGCACTTCTCAATTTTGGCTCGGGCATCCCTGCTTGCCGGTTTATCCGGCGCCGAATACGTGTGGCCAGACAAAAATGACCAGATAGAAGACGTCTACATGCTTCAGGGAGGGTTCAACAAGATTGCATTTATAGATGGTATTCTATCTTGCGGATTTGGCCAAAGCGAACCGGGACGACAGAACACAGCCGAATGGATCCGAACCGCATATCACGACATGGCAACGGCAGACGTCGACGCCGGTACGGGAGGCCTCGATGCATCGATAATGTTTGAAACGGAAAGGGGAGAGAACAAGGGCAGTGCTTTCAACAACACATTATCGCATTTCCTCAACTTCTATACCTCAAGATCGTCGGCGGCAGATCTAGTGGCCTTGGGGGTGGTGGGTTCGATGGCTGTTTGCAAAGGTTATGAGATACCCTTCAGAGCTGGTCGCATAGATGCAACCGAAGCGGGCCCCGCTGGCGTGCCTGAGCCACAGCAAGACCTTGCGACGCACACGGCAAAGTTTGCGAAGCAAGGCTTTAACCAAAAGGAAATGATTGAATTGGTTGCTTGCGGGCATTCTCTTGGTGGCGTACATGGAGCCAATTTCCCTGAAATCACGCACGACAATTCCACTGGTCAAGTTTCGCATTTTGAGTACGGCGATTCACATGAGAAATTCGATAACGAGGTGGTTCTTGAATACCTGGCTAGCAATACCTCCAACCTTCTGGTCGCAGGTTCAAATGACACCATGAACTCTGACAAACGGATATTCGGCTCAGATAACAACGAAACAATGGAAGCACTCGCGGACAACACACATTTCCAGCAACGATGCCAGGATGTTATGGGTCGAATGATTGATACAGTGCCGAAGGAAGTCGTCCTGAGTGAACCCATCAAACCCATCGACATCAAGCCATACATCAATCTGTTGGCGTTGAACAAGAATGGAACCATGGACTTTTCCGGCTACGTCCGTGTGCATTACGGCGGTGATTCCGGTCGCTCGAGCGCGGATGATCTCTCAGCATACCTGTCTTATAAAGACCGATCTGGCAATCTCGTCAATGAAACGATTTCAACCACGCGCCCAACATGGGAAAATGGCATAGGTAGTGGATTCCATGGAGTGAATTTTGTCTTCTTCGAGTGGGACACTCAACTCGATCCAGCTATCGGCATAAGCGGTTTCGATATCCATGTCACAACGAAATCCACCGGCAAAACAGAGCTTCACGACAACGGTGGTAATGGTTACCCGGTTCAAGACACCGTGCTTTTCCAGATGAAACAAAGCTGCAGCAGCTTCGATCGCAAAGAAGGAGGAGGCTACGAGGGCCACCTTACCATCGTTGCCGCCGTACGAACCGAGGTGGTGTCTGGGAGACAACTTAACATGCAATTTGCGAAGAAGGTACCGCGAACGGGTGTCTTGGTCCCTCGAATTGAGACACAGACTCAACCTCTCCAAGCTATGGAGAAGACCTTGTCGGGATATAGCTTGTTTGAGGTGAACAAGATGGTGATTAATGAACAGAGCTCGAACACAAATTTCGACCTCGTGCTAAGTGGAGGCGACAAGGATGTAATCTTGGAATTCCAGAAAACGAATTCGCTTTCAATCCAGGCCTGTGACGTTCTATAACCTTTGTATAGTCAGTATAGTTTGTAATTATAATTTTTGAAGTTCATTTGTTATCTTACAAGTAAATCGCGAAAGACATCCATAAAGATAGAATAGGAATCAAAAATTCATTATGACTTTGACGACCAAAGTAATCAAAGCAACCGACGTTCCCGCCAATAAGAAACCAGTCTTTCCAAACCAATTGGACAAACCATACCTATGTCCTTTGCTTTCGCAGTGGTATCAATAGGTAAAGTATTATCGAAGCGGATCCGGGAGTGTGGGTGGATTGTGACCGTATCATCAGCAGGTACTACTTGGATTGGCGGTCTAGTAGAACCTGCTTCTCCGGCGAAATATACAGGTTCTGTCCCTTTGGCATAGATCTTCGGATGCCCAGGCAGCTCACAGTCATGCTTAAGCGAACCTCCACAGGTGCATGTTGATATTCCACAGGCTTCCACGAGATCCCTGTCTAGTGAAACAATTACAAATGGTTTAGTTAACTAAACCTGCCTGGATGCTGGTTCAGTATACACCATTGACAATACCTGCAAGAATTCGTTACTAATAACATTGGAAAATGAAAAACAGATGGACGCACTCTACCGACTTGAAAAAACTGCTTTGCTTTGGACCCTGATCGTACGCGGTAGCCTGTGTGATACAAGTAAGTTTCCCCGCAAGCCCGGCATTGGCCAAGAAAGCGCTTACTGCAGTCTATTAGCCAACTCTCCACCTTCCTGGGTAGGTATTCAGTAGAATTAAGGAATTGGAGTTGGGAGATATCTCTACTGGTTCTCATTGCAGGTCGTGAAGGGAGTGGGACCCTCTTCTCATGTGAAGCTTCGCAATCATTTATTAGATAAAAGTTATTGTGTGAAAATGACTTAAACACTCTCGACGATAAGATGTGGGCGCCGACGATGACACGGTGTAGAGTGTGGGTGCAAGTTCCGTTGTTTGTGTCCTAGCTTTAGCTGTAGATGTTGAGGAAAGACATATCTCACACATGTATTCTTCCGTATGCGCTTTCAGAATAGACACAACTTGAGAAGCGATCAATCTTTCCTTCGAGTTGAAATTAGTCATTAAGCGACAAGCTCGCAGGAGGTCTTTGAAAGCGCTCCTAAGCCTGATGAAATTTCCATATTTTCGGATTGGAAAAGCTGATGCAAGCGATCGACATCCCGGCCAAAGCAGAGCTCTCGAGCAGTCTCAAAGTGTTGATTCATAATCGAAAGCATCTCAAGGTAAACGCATCCCAATGAAAAAATATCGAAAAAAGAGTTTCTATCGTCGTGCGCCAAAACCTCGGGTGCTGAGAATCTAGCTGTCCAGAAATCAGGTCTGCCAACAATTGTACTTCTACTGAGATTGCTTGAATCCAGGGAGTATCCGAAGTCCGTATATAGGACGCTGCCCTGATGTACAAGTGTGTTCTGTGGTTTTATGTCTTTGTGCCGAACTCTGAATCGGTGCATAAGAGCCAGGCCACTGGCTAAGCAGCCAAAAGCCTGATTCAAGATACGAAGTTTCGGCGGCCCAATTTTCCAAGTCCTTGTTTCATCGTGGTCATCCCGTATATGATCCAAAAATGCGCCCAGGTCACCTTCATCAGCTACTGGTTGCAGTATCAAGGAAAGCTGCCGTTTCTCATTGAATGTTGTGATTAGACGCACAAAGTGATGATGATCTGCAAGGCTACGCAGGATGTTGATTTCGTTCTGGAATATCTTCAGTCGCGCTTTTCTGTGAATAGGCCCAAAGATTTTGATCGTTTTCCGAGCGTAGTGGATTACTGTAGCTGTGTCTCTGACTTCCTCGACGTAGCCGCTATGCCCGTAGCCCAAGTTCCTCGATGTCTCAAGAGGGATGAAGTCTTTACGCTCTACAATGTAATCCTTTCCTTCTTCGATTGCCAGGACACGAGAAGATGCCGTCGGTGTAATGTCTTCAGCAACTTCCATGTTGCCCGAAGATGTGTATATGATCGAAAGCTCCCCTTCAAAATGATAGGAAAAAGCATTGCTAGGTGAGGAGCGACGAAGAGGGGCATCAGGCTGACATCGCCAAGAAACCCGTATTGGACAGGACGTGACAGGATATGGACGAATCTCCCCGCCTCGCCTGTGGCTGAGCTGAGAACAAATGATTGGTGAAATCGGTCAATAAGCGTGTACCTTCATTATTTGTCGGCAGCTTTTGTATGGCAGGCAGTCCCATAATCTTCAGGTATAATTAATTATGAACACAATGATATATCAGAAAAAGGATTGATATCGCATATCAGTCCTATGAGTCGTTTACGAAACCAAACACAATTGAATAATAATGAAGTGCAGCTGCTTGTTGCTCGATTTTACCCAGTCAAAGATGTGTGATCTGAACAATATTATTGATTCTGTAAGGAGAGCAGCGGGAGGAATAATCGAGAGAATATAGCTGGATATGAAGTATAAATTGATGGAAAAGTTAGAAAGGCAGCACGAGATATGCAATGATTTTAAAATTTGTTCCATGTTTCATTTGACACTATACGAGCTGCACTGGTTATCTGAAAGAAACTACCGACGAAAATTTTTGGACAAAAATCAGAACCCTTGTCACCAAGGCAACAGTCTCTTTTCAATTCAGTAATGCATCCTCTCAATCTTGCAAGTACGGAGTGTTAATATTCTCCTCAATACTGTCCCTCAAAGATGTCCATCCCTCCTTGCCACCCCACTTCTTGAAAAGTGTAACGGAATCTGACTGATCAATATTGACCCTGAGATGGTACGGGTTTGGGTAGTCGTCAATGAACTTCTTCTCTGGACGAAGTTGGCGTAGAACAGCAAGGAAATCGTTCCAGTGAGCGCTGTGGCCCCAGCTCTGCAGACGTGCATTCTTCACCTCAGGATCAAGGACGGCTGCGACGTGTATCAAGGCTAGATCTTTGACGTCCGCGTAGAATGCTGTGAAAATGGCATTAGTCAATTGGCCAGCAATTTATAGGTTTACAAGTGGGACCTTACTAGCTTGAAAAGGATCCATAGCCGCCTTGTTTCCTTTGAAAGGGTGGATCACCCAGCTGGCGGGTCCCTCCACATGCTTGCTGGTCAATGGTTCCCCGATGATGCCAGCCGGCGATACAACGTTAACAGTAAAGCGCAATTCATTTCCCTTGACCGCCTTCCAGACTTCCTTTTCGGCAGCAACCTTGCTGGCAGGATAGTTGGCCATGGCATGGGCCATACCATATGGAGGTGGAGCCCACGCAGCCTCAAGAGCGGCATCGTTCCAGGAATCTGGTCCGATAGTGCCGTTGTCAGCCTTTTGGTCCAATGGACAAGCTGCGACGGCGCTGCTGGTGAACACAACTTCTTTGACTGAGGGCTCTCGCACGGCGGAATTGATGATGGAACGGACTCCAGCTATCGAGGGGGTGATGACTTCGTTCGGATCTGGCACAATTCTAGTCACATAGGCAGTGTGCAGGATGGCTGCAACACCCTTCACGGCCTCGTCGTATGCGCCCTCAACGCCCATGTCAGGCACAGATACAAGCTCAATGAACTTGTTGTCTGCAAAGGTCTTGAAACGACCTTGGAGAAGCCAATTGGATTGCTCGACATCTCGAACAGCGCCTCGGACCCCGAAGCCGCGTTCGAGAAATTGAAGGACGATGTGGGAAGCGAGGAAGCCGTTGGCACCTGTTACAAGAACCCAGGCGCCGGATGGAATGGTGGTAGCCAATGAGGACATGATGATAGGTAAGAACTCAAAAGGTGGTTTTAATATGCTTGGAATGTGTTGAGCGAAAGATTTTAAACTGTAGTGTGTGATTCTTGTTCTCAGACATCAGTATCAAGACCTTAAATACCTGTGTAAAATTATTTAGTTATTGTTCACTCGCACGATATAAGTGACTACTGAAATGACGATTAGAAATACACGTCGGAAAATTGGTCTATGTGTGCATGGCCCCCTCAGAAGGCCTGAAGTTGAGCAAGATTATCCATTCCATACCCAGGTGTCCCAATTAGGAAATGATATTGCTTGGCGTAGATGATATGCATTATTAAGTGCGTTAACGTCGATGTTTTTGTAGATACTGCCTATCGTTCTGATGGAGAATATCAGCAGGTCGATGCTTCATTCAATTTCTTCCAATGATTATTTGTAGGGTTTACAGTGTTACGCAACAGATATTGGTCACGATAATTTTCCTCACTGCTGGTACAGAACGGGGAACAATGAAGAATCGTCCATCTCAAATTACGCGTTACAAGTTGGAACACCTTTGAACTTTTACATCAGCGAGTACCACGTTCAACTTGTTGTACATCCGTGCTAATAGTCCCTTAAGACCAATCGAATCCATACCACCACTAAATTGAATCATGGCTAACACTCCTTGCATATGCTTCCGGGCTACAGCATCATCACCAACATTTAACTAAAACATGTATCATAAGTCGCTTGCAGCAAGGATTGTCAATAGATGTACTCTCACCTCATCTATCGCAAGGGCTATTGCTGTAGCGACAGTGGTGGTTTTTACGGAACTCGTTTTGTCGTTGATCTGCCCGCGAAGGTCACGAAGACATATTCGCTTGTACTGAAGGACCATGCGGGAGAACACTGGGTGATCTGGTTGGTAGCGCAGAATGTGGCGGCACGTACTGAGGAGAACACTAGCGGCCATAAACGCACGGTCGGAGATTGCGAGACCAACCCATTCTCGCAGAAGGTCAGCTTTGTGATCCCCTACATAATTAAACAAGCCACAGTGGCCGATGATAGTTGGAATGATGACGTGGATGTCTACATCAAGATTAGATACAACGAAAAGTGACAGTTGGGTCTGTAACTGATCGGCGACGTAGATGGCGATTCTGACCGATCGAGGATCATTAGGCAGTAGGATAGGGTCAACGTACAGTGATCAAAAAGGAATTCTTCCACTGACGATAGCGGCTTCGCCATGGATGAGAACGGGTCCAAGGTACTAGTAGACACTTGGCGCAGTGGGATTGAAAGAAACCATTCAAAAACTGACAGATCCTGGTCCGCTCCGTTCTCCATGGTTTCGTCTACATACTTCTGCATCTGCAGACGTCTTTTTCTTGCATGGATCTGGCGCATGATATGCGAATGGTTGGCCTTGCGAGACTCAGATCCTCCAGATCCTGCCGGATTTGACACTGTGATAAACTGGAACTGTTTGTTTGGTTTCAAACTCATCCTGAATATCTTGAAAATCGGCTTGTGTAGATAGTAAAATGAAAAGGATTTCTTATGTAAATTGAGATTGAAGTCGATTTCGAAGAACCAGCCGCTGGGGGAAAGGGGATTCGAAGGCAGGATTAAATTAGTCAGATGCCAAGACTCACTGCCAAGCTCTATATTGCCCAAAATAGGAAAGGACGCATTTGCACTTCGTTTGATTGACCTTGTTGGGCTTACTACTTTTGAATTAGGCAGAGTCTGAATTAAGAGAAGGGATCAGAGTCCGGACAAAGCTTGAGTTTTAAGGCGTGCCTCGATATTAAAACATGAGCCAAAAACGCCTTCAGAGCAAACTACAACCTGGCTCAGTACCCGTCAATTGATCAATGAAAGAACAGTCGATTATCGATTCGTTGCTCAGGTGTAAAGCATATACTATCTTCTCCAATTTACATTCTGTGAATTTGGAACAATTGCGATTGATTGCCGCCGGACTTCGTCAAAACTACTCCTTACGTTCAGTGACTACCATCCATAATCCTTGCTGGAGAAAAATCCCAATATAGTTATTGGATATCCAGGGTGTGGCCGGTTTCGCAATAGACCAATCGAATTGTCTCAATAGCTGCCCGCAATAATCAGCAGGGGCAAGTCGCGTTAATACTGTGGCACTTACCTCGAAGATCACCTTATGTATTTCCATCCAGGCAATGGGTTTTCCAAGGCATTGATACTTGCCATGCCCAAAAATCATCTCGGTGGTTCTTCGCATGATCTCCAGTCTTCGGCTATCCTTGTCGTTCAGCTCGTTTAGAATCCACCGCTCCGGACGGAAAATGTCTACGTCGTCACCGAATAGATCTTTTCTGCGTGCAAGTCCTAACACGTCGTACCCGATATTGGTGCCTTCGGGAAAATAGGTTGATACGCCGTCTACAACGACTGTATCCCCGCCTTTAGGGACAATCTTGGGTACTACGTCTGTGATTGGTGGATGGATCCGCAAGCCTGGTCGTATCATGTCAGTGACTGGCTGAAGCTGTACTGGAAAAGGTAGCTTCACCCTCTCGAATCACGGCTTGCAAGTATAGTAATGTACTTGCATCTGCTTCAGAAATGATATCCTCGCCTTGTACCACCCCATTTTTAACAGCGTTGTCGATCTCAGCTTGTAATGTTTTGTAAACTCTCGGGTGAGAGACAATGTGCAGCATCAAGCATCGAATCGCGGTAGCTGTGGTATCGCTGCCAGCTAGGATCTGCAAGTAAGCTTCCGTAAAGATATCCTCTTTGGTCATGCCACGTTGAAGGAAGCTGGTCATCATATCGGCTCCCTTCTCTTTGCCGCTTTTTTGAGCGTCGTATCTTTCATTAATAAGGCGCCTTGAAGTCCGCATCATTTTTCCGTGGCCCGACTTGTCCTTCTCTGATGGTCCCAGAAGACGTGCGAGTGGCGGCCATTGGAAGATTGGTGTCAGCCCTAGGGCACAGATGTACGTTAATAGTTTGAGACCATCCTCAGAAGCTGAAATATAGTCATGCACATCCCCATCTGTTTCGAGATCTCCAAACGCTTGCCCGAAACCGATGTGACTTATTACATCCAGAGTAAAGTATTGAATCTTCATGGCGAGGTCCATCGGTTTTGACGGTGTTTGCGGGTGCGTAGACGAGATGTATTTGGACCGGATGAGGTGAACGAGCTGTTTGACGTAGAGGTCAATACTGGGTTCCAGCGTGATGTTTTCTTTCCCGGAATACCCAGACGCCATTTGCTGCCTCCTTTTTGTGTGCGCGTCTTCGTCAATTAGGCTGAATAGATGGTCTCTTCCTGGCTCAATGCGTGTCGCCCGGTTGTACCATGCCGCACGTGTGTAAGGAGACCGGACTGCGCTCATGTGACAAAGAAGATCAGGAGAGTTAGTTACTAGATCGTTGGGCCCTACTCGTGTAACGCTGCCTATGCAAATCAGATTGGACTACAGCAGAGGAAATATTGGGTGAGTTGCTACTTGCCATATTTTTCTGTAGCATCGCGATACCATTCGTGCGAGCGCAAGCTCAAGATGGCTCGTATATGCGGCAGCTCTGACCATCCAGTGCTGAAAGGCCCTTTGAACTGGCCAAGTCTCCCGTACCGCTTGTATTTGTAAACCCCGTAAACGATTATCAAAGCTCCAAGCAACAGCCATTTGGCGGAATACAAGTCTGACAGCATTTTCGTAGAGATCAAAATGGGTTTTCTGATGTTACGTGGAACAGAACAAATTGTAAGGCTGCACCAGCTTTTATCAATTCCGGTGAGATAGGGAATACGAACGGCAGTGAACAGTCGACTAGGATTTGGAGCGGGGTTTGCATTGTAATCGTGTAAGCTTATGCGTGTTTGCGCGAGGCTGAAGATAGTGTTTGCGCATTGGACAACTTTTCTGTACATGGTAAACAACTGGACGAATCAGGTACTTCCATTCACCGTTCAATGCATGCTGAGGCAATGCAACAATGAAATGCAAAAGTGGCATCTGAAGGCTGTATCCTTCACAGCGCGGTATTAGTATGCATAAAAAAAGAGCCTCATAACGGAAGCCCTACGTAGACAGGGAGCATAGGTCACGTTCCAGGAAATGAATTTGTTATTCAACACACACTTCTATTTCTCCCACTGGGTTAAACATGCCCCATGATTTACCGGTTTCCACTGGTGTGATAATGAAGGATGTGAAAGCCACTACTGGCATTCAGCACTAGCTCATGCAAGTACAATCTGCGCGAGCAGTAGGGTCATACCGGACGAAGAACTCCCAGCAACTGCCCTAGATTAGCCTCTGTGCCATTTACCAGGGGAATCTCAATCCTACCTGATGGTTTTAGACCAACCTTAACGTTAAATAATCTTGTGTCTGTCCTGCACCATCCCCAACCTCCGCACTGAATTTCTAGTATGCATGTTACCACAGAGATACCCTTGCGCATTTTCTGTTGTCCTCATACCTGTAATCTCAGACAGGCCAATACGGAGAGCCCTGCCTCGTCAATTCAAAGTCAATGTCCGGAGACGTCGCGACACGCTTGCGTCCGTTTCGAATCGTGTTTGATGTGCTTCGCCTTTGCTGGGCTTTGTGCCAACTGGTTGCAGACCGGGATATACTGAAGCAGGTTGTACAAACACTGGAGGAGATGCCGATGTGGTCTTATTGTCGTCACTGGGATCCGCTTTCAAGTCGAGCGCGCGAAGCTTTCCGTCCATCATGCAAAGGAGCTTGACTTTGATGTCATGGTATCGCCTTCGGAGATCGGCTCACTCAGCTAAGTCCTTGTCGAACTGTTGTACAGAAATTGATGCTGGTACGCCATCAGGTTCTCTGGAAACATGCCACCGCCGTCTTCGAAAGAAAGAACCTTGTTCTCCCATTCGGTAAGAACATCGATCGCAACCTGCATTGCCGGGTGCGTCATGATGCGCGTTTGGCCGCAAATTGTGGTGTGCTGAGAAGGAAGTTCGTGTGTCGTAGCAAAAGTGTATATACGCCGTACGGTCTATCCCAAAAGGGGACTAGCTTAGGGTTCTTCAAGATTCACCCCAGATTTAGATATATGTATTATTGATGTGTACATTCATGTTCGGATAGGTATTGTTCCCAGTGCCTCCAAAGCAAGGCGTACACATAATAGTACTTTGTACAGGAATTTTAATTCACTGTTCCGTTTATTGGGTTCCAGATTCGACCATGCGTGCGATTTCTCGTTCCTCACGTGTGAGTCAAGAGCTCGACGAGAAAAAAGACTGTGAGATTCAGATACTAGAGAGAAAGCTCTATATGTACATGCTAAGTGATTGATTCATCCGACCCTAGCTATTTGCTAGCAAACTTGTGAACAAAGGAAATCTGGAAACCAATGAAACGATCAAACTATCTCACAAACTGCGACATCACGTGACATTCGTAATTCACGCCACCTTGATGTCGGATCATTGCTCACTTATTGTGAGTGCGCTCGGGCCAGGTTTCAAAGACCACAGTCTTGGCAAAGCGTAGAAGGAAAGATAGTACCCTCCGCAAATCGGCACTGCGTCATCGATACACAAAAGTACAGCGCCTCATAATGCCGCACAACCCTTCGACCGTACCTGGCACGCCGCCCATCAACCCTCCCGGTCCTGTCCGCCCGCGCCCCAACTATGAGGATCAAGACGAGGTGAGCCGTTTTCGATATGGCATGGGAAGCCGCAGTAATTTTCAGTACTGCCTCTGCTGCGGAAACGAGCGCGACCATGCACACCGCAAAGACTGGTACAACTGCACTGAGTCCTGCTGGTTATGCAACTCCATTCATTCTCAGCGCCCGACTATTTGCCCCAAGTATAGTGGCACGCAAACCCTCAACCAGTGGAACCGGCGAACAGGCGTGACGAGATACATTGTGGAATCAAAGCAAGGGCATGGCGCTCTTTTCGAGAACATTGAATTTGCTCCCTCCAATGGTAACACGGAAACGACTTCCGCTGTTACTAAGGAGAAAGTACAGCGGCTCGAGAATGATGGCAGGCGAGGTGTAAGCCATCGCGGCTACCGACAGGTCCATGGCTATATCAAACCTGAGGATTCGTTGCGCGTGGTACAAAGTTCACGGATCGAGCGGAGGCGACGGAAGAATACCCATAACTACAAGAGGAACATTCAATGCGGCATTGTCAAGCCCGATCTTTTCACTTGCTGAAGAGACCGCCGCCGCATGAACTGAAGGACTTTTGGGAGAGAATCACCAGAAAGACCTGGAGCATGAGTAAGTCTTCATCGAAGAACAATAATTTGGGGCGTAAACTGTCATGGCGTTCGAAAGTGTCTGACGGAGGACATTTAGAGTCTCTTAATTCCCGAATGCCCTGTCAGCTACACGAATCGCAGGTGCTACATGCGCGAAAGTGCAACGGCTAACAAATAATTGAATTATCCACAACAAGTATGTCTGATCCAATAATTTCGACATCGATGTTCGTTCCTTACTTGACTTCTCCGGATGCTGAGATTCATTGAGGCTTTATCAAAGGAACACCATAAAAACATACCACAAACAAATCAACTCCAGGAAGCGAAGATGCTTGACATGTTTCAGTGGGGTATTTTCGTTTTAGAAGCTTGAGCCGAAGGATGAAACAAAAGGACATAGTGTTTAGGTAGCAGGAGGTGGAATTAGCTACATTGACTTGACGATAGTCAAAGTACCCACATGATAATTCCATCTCCAGCCCCTTCGTTACCAGTGATGAGACCCCCTGTAACGTTTCATACTGCTGAATCGAGCTTAGTGTTTATACGAGGTATTCAGGTAATGGTAGGCATCAAGGAGACGGATGTATTTAGAGTGGTGATGGACATTTATCCACTTCAAATTGCAAGAGTTTAAACGGATCTGTAGCCCTGTGCCTGGGGTTTTCCCCATTTTCTTTCTTAAACTATCTTTAGTACACGCATTTTCCAAGTACGCAACCAATCTATTTTTGGTGGATCAAGATCGAAGGATCCAACGCGCTCATACGTTTCGTCGCCATCTGAAACTTTTCGCAATACCAAGCCTTTTCCTTCTGAGGCAGCGTGCTTTCCATCGACGCTGTCAGGAACTTGTACTAGCAATGCCAGATATGTATCCGACTCAAAAAGCTCGTAGTCTACCTCCCATTCCTCAGAAGGTCCAAATCGCTTACTCAGCGATAAAATAAAGTCGTCATTTTCCCCTTCCAAGCGGTACAGAGATTGGCTGACACGTTCCAACTGAGATTTATTGACATGGTGGGTATCGCGTTCATCTAAAAGGCATGACCCTAGAGAGTACGGCTCGGTTTGCCCGCCAATGACTTGTTTACTACGGATGAAAGGTTTTGTCAGGGCTTCAACGACGACGTGTCCGGAGATCACCTCGCCATAGGGATTTCCGATATCTTTGCTAACAATTTCATGGCTTAGCAACTTCAATGTGTATTTATTGCTTTGAAACGGGTCTTTTTCGTAGAGAATGGGTCCATCAGTAACAGCCCAAGACCAGGAGGGTGCGCGGTACGGTTGGACGTGTTTACATTGCAGGTCGGAAAACCATAACAGACTACGAGCGAAGTCTGAGCTCCAATGACCAGCTAGATAACTGCCTTGAATAGCGGGCTGAAGGCCCTGAACAAGACCAGAGAATGCGGGGAATTTGTCGGAGGCGTACGTCAATTGTCGGTGAGAGTAATTTTCGACAAGATCGTAGTACTCTACTAATGCATGCTCCGTGTCAATCGCTGGAGGAGAAGGTGCAGTTAGGATGTCTCCGTATAAAATGGATGATACGGTTGACAGATCCATATCGGGCGTTCGGTTTCCAGCCGGCAGGCCATCGCCAGATTGAAAGCCCTGAGGACATCTCCAGTAGATATGGCCCTTTCCATAGATGAGTTGTCGAGGTCCAAGGATAAATTCCTGTAGCGTCCATCCACGCTTTGATAAGGGACCCTGAATATCCAAGCTGCGCAGCGTCTCCTCATCTTCTTCACGTGGTGTAATCTGTACCAGATCTTTGGATGAAGTATCGGAGAGTAGTTTCAAATTTACTGGTTCTAGTCCGTGCGTCGGAGTAAGGCAATTTACAAGTATCCCGTCTGTACTTGCCTTCGAAGCGGATGCTGATACAGTGACGGTCGCGTTCCGATATACTAGGTACATTCGTTTCGATTCAACCTCCCAATCTTCTTTCGAGTCTTGCAAAATGCACAGAGAGTCGATCCAGAGATACCGTATTCCTAGCTGGCGAGTGATGGTAATAGCATCATAAAAGTTTTTCGGCAGGGAATCCACTGGCAACATGACCTGGAACGTTTCGATATTATCGCATGTCAAGACTGATGTTATCTTACCGCCCCAGCAGTGGCTGAGGGCTACATATTCGGCTTTCTTTCCTTGTGAGCAAACCAATCGTGGTGAAGATGTTTGACCACTCTCTGATAACCCTACATCGATCACCCTTGTCGGAAGCTCCTGGAAGGTATGGGAAAGACATCCATGGGCAGTTTGACATTCGTGTAACCATTGCCTTGCAATAGAAAAGTTCGTAGGCGATGTGAGATATGTGTCGACTGGATGCCGCCCAACCTTATATCCACTTATTTTTGGTTGTGTATCTTTCTTCTTGTCAGCTTCGCCTCTAATAATCTAGTTTGAAATTTTACGCACCTAATGAATTCACAATAATGAATTCCAGAGTTGGTAAGCGCGCCTGGTTGTAGTATGCTTCAATTTCCTCATCTGTAGCATCATCCCCGGGCTGAATCCATGGCCCAATGTGAACCATAAATACATCCAAAACTTGGACTTTATCTAGCGGCTCAAATGCATAGACATGAGTTGAGTTTATGGCAAACTTAACATTAGTAAAAGGGAGCTGTTTTGCATGACTGTATAGTGACAACCCATCGTCGCTATCATGGGTGCCTTTAAGATGTCCTAGAATCAGTCGACAGAGCGCACAGCCTTCTGTGGCGGCTTCTTCGAGGTCATCGAGAGAGGCGTGGTGTTGGTAGAATGCGTGCTGCGGAAATGAGTCTGCTGCGAATTCATTTTCGGCTAGGTCGACTAGCGATTCGAGCGATAAATTTGCACAATAAGAGCATTGAAAAGTCATTTGTGTGATGGTAACCAAGATTCTTTGGCATGTATGTAGGAGTGAAAGCCATAGAGATGGGGTAAGACTGGGTGGCCGCACTTATCTCCCATTGGCCACAAGCCAAGGGGCCAAAACACCCCGCAAACCCATTGAGTTGCGCCCAGTCATGATAATAGAACTACATATGTTATTCGATGTAAGTATAATGAAGAATAACCGAGGGCAGATGTAAACAGCCTTCAAAGTCTGTTAAAGTATTCTTAATTAGTGATGATATAGGTGTAACAATGGAGCTGTTAAATGACAGACTTTTCGTAGAGGGCACTTGGGTATCATGTACCAAACAACTTTCTCTTGGCGGTTGGCCCCACTCCTTTTCAACCAATAATCGTGGGACAAATTCGTATGATACTCAACTAGGAAAGCCGTGATGTACAAGCAAATGCTAGGTAGTCGACCGGAGGAAATGCATTGGCCAACCCATAATGTCCGTCGCTGACTCTTCCATTAGTAATGTAAGCTAATATGCAGTTGAGCTTCCTTTCTCTTACTAGTTTTAGTTTGTTATTTAGGCAACACCCCACCTTGTTTTGCTCTTCTACTTCATTTCCCCACTCGTCGGTTTTTATTTCAACTGTCTCTCACAATGCGCCGCAGAGATGGTTTTTGTGTTCTTTGTGGAGGTCCCAGCAGGCCCGATAATCTTTTTACCAATACATATAATGGTGAGGAGGATCAGGATTATGTATGGGATACGAAAATCCTTCCAGTGAAAAACACGGAATGGTTGGACTACTGTAGGATCATTGGTGACGCCAGTTATACCGGCAATGAGAACGATGAGTTACCAGTGGTGTAATGTATCAACCAGTTCTTTCTTGGGAAATTAAGACTAAAAATTTCAGGGGGTTCATCTCGAGAAGGGGACAGTACAGCGGCGTAGGTAGTTAATCCAAACATACTTCTCAGTAACTAAATGAGATAGGGATTTTTCTACACCTATGATTACGGAGATGAGGAATTTGAGGACGAGCGCGAGGACGATGACGAGGACGATGACGAAGAAAGGGTTGAAAACACCACCGGAAAGCCGAAATATGATGATCAAGGATTCGAAGGTTAGATGTCATTATTCTCCACCTTATTTGTTGCAATCCGCGAACCGACAACAGATCCTGACCCAAACGATCCGAACGTGATTGTTGACGAAGATTATCTCAGTTATCATTGGTATGTGCCAAATGTCGAAACATTGCAACTCTTACTGAAAGCCCTCCAGCCATGATCCATGGGCGTATCTTTTCCATGAAAGTTGCTGGATACTTCTTGCACGAATGCTTGGTTATCCGAACCACACGCTGATTGACAAATCAGCTATGTTCTCCGCTATGAAGTAGGCGCGCAAGACCTCAACCTATCGCTAGCTAAATTTCCCTAGGCGATTGTCTTATCCTAGTCACTGCCAGTTTTGCGACATAAATTTAGATTACGGACCCCTCGAGCACCACAAGTCGTGGCTTTCTGAACCTGGACATGAGGTTGGTTTCTATCTAGATGCTTGGTAATGATAATTTTTGAATACTGACATTTTATGAGTATATCGGATGTGAGCCCAAACTGGATGTTCCGGCCAGGATAACGGCGATGCCAAAAGGGCCTGCGAAGCCTCCCCTCGACCTCAATTCAAAGGTTATTCGTGACCCATTTTCCATGCTTCCCTACGATGTCCTGTTCAGCATCATGTCATGCCTACCAACCAAATCACGATTCGATCTGATGTTCGCGTCACATCGTACCTATACGAGAATGCAGAAAGAGGACTCGTTCTGGAGGTGGATGATCCAAAGAGACATCGCGTGTTGGTATCCTGAAATTAAGCCATTAATTGCAGAGCTCTACGCACCAGCAATCGACGTCAAATATGCGTACATTCAGTTGCGTCATGACGTTATCCAAAATACCGTTGGAAGCACAGGTCCGTTTATGGGTGTTGCTAATCGCACGAGAATAATGAACGCATGCCTTCCTCTTGCTGAGGCATATCTAGAGATATCAGGGAAATCATCTCCTAATATCGGCTCGTTTTTTGAGCCGGTAGAGTCATTATACCCCAGCCAGAGAGAGAAGGAAATTTTCCGTATCCGGGACAACTCGTTTTGCGAAGATCTGCCGCTGGTTCACTATCCAGTGCAGCCACTTGACTTAAAAAAGGAAACTGTACAATTCGTTGACAGATTTCTGGAGATTGAAGACGCAAAACGCTTCTGTGTGAGTTTCAATAGGGAAGGTGTACTGGCTGGCATTACTGTTGAGTTTGTCACACACAGAACAACGTTGGGAGTTTTTGAGGAGCAATTTACCTGGATTGAATTAAAAAAGCATGAGTGGATCAAGGGGTTTTCTCTCTATATGAGAGATCCTGAGTTCACGAAAGGCTCTCTGGAAAAGGCTCATACGTATATAGAAGGAATAGAGGTACGTTAAGGTTGCTCAATAATGGACAGAAAAATTCAATAATATATGCTGACTTATCAATAACATAGGTAGACTTCGGTGAGAGGATTGTTCCATGGGGTGTTCGCAACCAAACTGCTGGTATGTTGAACTCTAGGTATAGAGGTGAATGTTGTCGAGAGACCACGTGGTGTGGCGTATTGAGACACTAATGTCACACTGTAACTACTCTAGCTGCGTTTAACTAACTTTGTAATCGCGATATAGGTATACGTTGTCTTTACCCACTCCAAAAGACCAAAATTGTTGGTCTCACAGCTTCAAAATCTCTAGTAAGTAGAATTAAAGTCCCCTTCTCTTCTTCCTGTCTCCCCACAATTGATATGCTTACTGTCGCAGGATGGGACCATATGCCATTTTGGGCTTCTTCAATACAACCACAAGAATAAATGGAGTAAGATTAAACGCAACGAGACTCTCCTACCTGTCGTTTGGAATCAGTCATTGATCAGCACGTTTGGGCCTATGAAATTCAACATTTGGGAGCTGTCCAACATCAAAATGGTTCCTTTCGCAGATCAAGAGCAAAGTGAAAACAACAAGGAAGATTCTAAATATTTTTACGTACCTGCTCAACATCAATTCCCTCGATGCCTGCTTCAGCATCATCCCCTCATCTGGTCGCGACACCGCCGTGAGTACGCCGCTTTTGTCTCCATCCGAGCCATAATTTCCGCGAATACACCCAGACCACATATCCTCGGTTTAAGTGTTATCAACGAGGAGAAAATTGATGGTATGCGCTGCAAGGATGATCCCTGGCGCAGTGTTGGATATCTGTCCCTAGAGTCAGGGCCGCTGCCAGATCAGTACAAAGGCATAGACGTCCGCACGGAGGACTTTGCCATCGCAGGCGATCGCGAGGAGTGTATCCAGGAAATCCATTTTTGTCGCGATATCGGAGCGCTCAAACTTGTGACAAACCAAGGACGGAGCAAAACGTGGGGTGGTAATGCTGATATGGGGGAACCTGCTGGTAGCTCGGGTGAAGAGGGGTGGACGGTGCAGAAGGGAGAATTTGTCGGACTTGTCTGTGTATTTGGAAACCCCGTCAGTGAAACAAACACTGTGGCCAGCTTGAGTGACGTCACTGCTTTGGAGTGGGTAGGAGGGTGGAGAGAAGGGTGGTGAGGGACTGCGTGGATGGAGTACACAAGCTTGCATTCCTGAATTCAGTACGACAGAGGCTTTTCTGCCAGATTATTCTTTACGACTAGTATCGAAGAATCTCATGTTCGCTATCATAATATCGTGGTCCACTGGCACAGTTCACAGCCACGGTTTAAAACTAGGTGTTAAAGTAGCGAAAGAATTTACCAGGGGATATATACGACTAACAGGTGCCCCTGACAACCAAATTATTTCTAGCAAGGACGCTAATAACAAACTGAAGGTGCTGAGGTTTGGATTTGATTACTATTTCCTCCAAAAGTTGTTCTATTGATCGGTCATTTGTCTTTGCTCTACTCGCGTCACTGGTCAACATAGATTTTCTTTGATCGCGTGTTACAATGAACATAAATGCTCTTCCAGATCGCCAAGTTTTTCAGTAGACCTAGCTTTCACTAAATGCCACCCCCAAATCGAACCTGGGTTGCCTGTTGAAGATACATGCACGTCACATCCTGCTTGGGCGGGGCTGAGTCATCTGAGTCATATGGATCAGTACTCCGGTCCCGCATGTAGACTCATTCAACCACATTACAATTGTACAAAACGTTGTCAGACGACATTCGCAGAATTTTTCCCTATTCTATAATAGAGAATGTACAGCATCCGTTTTTTCAGAATTCTCCCGTCAATGCGATCATGACGACCACCACGATGTCACATGACGACGACAATGAGAGGACTTATTCTGAATATTCTAAGAAACTCGACTATGAGCATCGAATGCGGAACTTTCGCCTCGAGAAACTTGGTCTGTTTGAACTTCGCGCCAAGGCTAAGTTCTTTGAAGTAGATGTGACGGATCTGCAGTTCAAGGCGGGTTTTCCCCCTCTCTCGTTCTTCGACGACATAACTCTGACTAAGTAACAACAGTGGCAATACATTGATAGGCTTGAGCGACATCGTCGCAAGAAGGGACTTTCCCAGTTCGCCAACAGCCTCACAGGGAAGCCTCGTAGAGGCAATGGTGTATGCTTCACCTCCCTGCCCGCTGAACTCCGTAACTCGATTTACGGAGCACTCCTAATATGTCCAAAAACGATCAAGTTACACTACTCACAAAAGTACATATACTCATATCGGCACGTGACACTTCAGGGATACATAGCTAATAACCGGGTTAGGCGTCAGATACGTCCCGACGATCCAAACTCTAGTCGCCAACAGCTCCGCGATTTCGCTGCTCTCAGCCGCGCGAATGCGCAAATATCAGTCGAAGTGCGCAGCTTCTTCTTCTCCCACAACTACTTTCGATTCTGCGCAATGCCACCTTATTTTCTGAACGTGGAATCACCTTTTGAAATTCCTGCTCGCTTTCCTGATTACCTCAAGGCCTATACCGAATGGCTAGAGCGAATGGGCGCGGAAGGACGGATGTCAGTTCGACGATTGGTTCTTAGCGACGAGCGGGAGCGATCGGAGGAGTTCGACTATCATTCCGGTTACGAGAGATTCTTCAGTCTCTTGGAGATGTGTGTGAATCTCACAATGCTAGTTCTTAGCATCACGCCAGATCATGTTACGTACGAGGACCCTTCAACATACCACCAGTACCTCCTCGGGCGTTCCACACTCCCACGCAAAGCCCTGCGCAAGTTTTCAGCGCCCTTCTCTTCTTTACATTTACCGCAGCTTAAATCGTTGACTTTCGCGTACACAATCTCAAATAGAGAATACATAGCCTTCGACTCCTTGGCGGTTGAACACCGCGAGAGGCTAGGGGCGTGGCGGGAACAGGAGCTTGTGGTACAGCGCATTGAGGTCCTGATGGCCTCAATGAAAGGCATGGTTGAAAAAGTAACGAAGGCAAGAGTACAAATCGTACGTGTGCCGTTGGCAACCTACAGATACTCAACCTACAGATACTCTTCATTTTGGCATGTTTATTACAGACCTGGGTGGCATGTGCGGGAATACGAAAGGTGTCGCACTACATCCGAGAGGTTCCCCAGCCGTAGTAAATGGAGAATGATTGCGAGACTTGGACTCCTCCCTGTTTTATCAGGGTTGGATGATCTTGTAGTACCGCAGTTCTGAAGCCTATCTTCGCCCAGACAAATGGGCAGTGTTATAAAAAAGGCGCTTGGAATTAGAAAGTTCCCTGGGTTTTTAATCTAGATTAGTCGACGCGTGTATTACGACTGATATCGGAAGTGATGGTTGCGGCGGCCGGGATCGACAAATAACACTGTGTTACAACGAATGTGAGTCATAAGAAGGGCCTTCTGACAGCAGCAGGGCGATTACAGAATAGCGCGCATACCGGAAGATTTCAGCGAGCCTCCAAAGAATTGAATCACTTGATATAGCACACCGTGTCGCGCTGCACAAACACACTCCTCTTGTCTACACAGTGACTGACCTATCTACGTGCCTCCGCGCAATGTCCTCCATCCTGTCAAGCTTCATGTCTGGGTTTCCCTCGATGATAACCACTTCCTCGGTGTCGTTCGGTCTATCTGTCATCCCCATCGCTTCTCTGTCTCTCCACAGCAAGGCGAAAACACTCCGGTACTTGTACACTACCGCCGCAAAAAACAATACCTGGAAAGTTAATCCCACCGTAACGCTTGAGACGTACACCTTTTTATTATGTGCGTAAGCCCACTCCGGTTCGAGATCTACATGCGCCATCCGCCGACCGCGGAAGAGAACTCCGCTTGAGCAGAAGCAGGAATTGAATAAGCCGCACGTCGACGCCGTCACAATGGCGAATAATGGTATACCGACACAAAAATCTTTCAGAAGGACCAAGGTAGAGAACCATTTGCCTAGCTTCTCGCGATGTGAAACCAAACACGCAGTGATAATGGCACTGAGGCACCAGCTTGTCACCGCGACTATGTTAAAGACGGCTCTGCAGCTGGGTCCGGTCGGTGGGGTAATATCTACTGCCGTGGCAATAGTAAAGGACGACAGAACCGGGAATGTCGAGACCATCGCCAGCCAAACCCGCCGCATTCTATAGCGGAGTATATCCACCGCACACGGAGCTCGTTGTGGATGCCATGGTCCTATGACCGCTCGGGTCACCATGTCGGGATCATGGCCTGCTGCTGCACTGTCGTCGACGTCAGCTGTATCTGTTTCTCTTTTCGCAGCAGACGCCAGCGCCAATATGTTCTCGACGGTTCTCCACGACGTGACATCTCCAATAGCATTGTTCACTAGAAGCAAAGAGAGCAGGAAAGTTAAAAGCTGGGCGGGAGATACCCGTCCTCCGGAAGGTGCTGGACTGCCTCCTATGGCAGGCACGAATACCGATATCACATTCACAATGTAAACTACAATCGCGAAAACTGAACGTCGAATGTCAATCACCCTTGAGCCTGAGAGGATAGATCCGGTTTCCAAGAGAGTGCGAAAGCTCGCTTTCCGGTCTGACAGTTGTAGCATCTCGTCCCTTAAACTGTCCAAAGCTTTGTCGACGGTGTGATCCAGGCTTGGAGAGCGGCTGTATCTAGCCTTTGCGAAGAGAACCTCGGTGACTGCATTTTCGGCGTCTCGTTGCGTGTTTCTGTGCATATTCAACCCGCTGTTTATATAGTCGCTGATGAATTTGCTAGCCTCGCGGCTACTCCAAACCCACGTCTCAAGAATCATCAGGTGGGAGAAAAGAGTCGATATCGGATCCCCCAGTATTCTCAATATCAGATAAAATCTCTTTGTCCCAATACCCGCAGCTGGATATGAGATATTGGCAAGCAGCAGAATCAGTGGCAGGATCCAGCTAAACATCCTCACACCGTTATCAGGATACGGACCCCATCGGGGACCACAAAGCTCTTGACATCCATGGAGTGTAAGTTGGGGATACTGGGTGGAGTTTGAAAAGAAGTACGCTGGATGTTGAGACATATATTCAGGGTTCGTATTGTGGAGGACCCTGACATGATCAAGACATCCTGAACGGTTGTAGCGGCCGTCTGCCATGTTGTGTAAAAGCAGGAAGCCCCTCGGGGCGCCCAAGCGCAAACTTAGAGTGAGCGGTTAAGTGAACAGTCGCAGTAAATGGTATGGACGAAGGTAGCTGGAGAAACCAGGCGTGCTATCGATTCGTCCGAGGAGGTCAGATTTGTATTCGGTGCGTGCCATAGCCCTTGTGAAACGTCGTCGCCGTGGCGCACTCGGCTCATATGGAAGTCCTGCAAGCTTTATCAGCAAGGCGCACTGCCCCTTTCTCAAGCTTTCAGGCACCTGCGTTGGCATTTACAACAGTATCAAAGTAGAAGATATGCAGTTAAAACGGGTATTGAAAGCGACAGTGATGAAAGTGTGATACGTGGTTGGGTGAGGCTGTGCTCGCACACGTGCATGCGATATAATTCTGATAGGAGGATAAAATGGTGTTTTACGATCGATCTCGTATTCGTTAAAGTACGGCAGATAACGTGCAAACTAGTGTTCAATAAACAAAGGCAAAGCGAATCTAAATGGGAGACGTTCCGATAAGCCAAGAGTTGTGAAGAGGCGCGGCAACGCCTACATGTCGTAATGGAGGGGGAGGCTGTTCTCGCTGTCAACACCCTGCGCACACAGATGATTTGTAATGTAGCAACGGGTCGAAGCGGAAACAAAACTTGCACAAAAGAAAAGATCCTAAACAAAGATGTTAAGGAAGGAACTAAAAGAGGCAAAAAAAAAACATACAACAGCATGTATTCGCTAGTAGTTACTTACCTAATTACTTATCCGCTAGTACTATGCTTGAGTACAGCTAAGTAGACAGGACGCTTCATATTCTCCTATCTAGCTGTCTAGCACTTAGTGTTCCCTTTTACTTACAGATTCTAGTTTTTAGTAAAGAAACTAACCTTATACCTAATATAATATAGCTCATTCCTCACAAACGCAGGTTCTTTCGTCTCATGGCTCTCCCCATCCTCCACCAGCTGGCGAATTAACTTGCAATCGTTCTCCAGGCTGTAACGTTAGCTCCGCCTTTCCTCCCAATGAAACCTTGTTGAACCCTGATTTATCTCGATTCCATTTAAACGCAAAATTCTTTCCGATTGAGCCAGGCTCGCCTCCATTCATCCCATAAGGCGCAAACACACGCCTATCACTGAGGATACTGAAGCGCAGCGGAATACGAGCTTCCACTTCACGGATAGCACCGTTCCCACCACAGAACTGACCCCGCCCACCCGTCCCGTATGCAATCTTATGTTGCCTTACAATCACGGGCGTGCGCTTCTCTACAATCTCCGCGTCGGTGATTTTCGTGTTTGTCGAATGCACCTGGACAGCGTCTTCCCCATTCCAGCCAGGGCCAGCACCGGATCCTCAGCCCACGGTTTCGCCGTAATTGAATCCCGGCTCGACTTTGCCCGTCAGCGGGTCTTTGCCTCCCATGCCCCAGCCGAAACTGTTGGCGCACCCTGCGAAGGCTGCGCACTTTCCATACGCACGAAATATGACATCGATTACTCGCTGACTGGCGAGAGTGCTGCCGCAGATGGCGACAGAGGGTTCTGGGTTTAGTACGGAGCCTTTGGGAGCTTTGATTGTTATAGGGGAAAGACAACCTTCGTTTAAAGGTATGTCAAGGTTGATCAAACACCGTATCGTGTAGATGGCGGCGGATTGGGTGATCGATATAGGGCAGTTGTAGTTACCCCATATCTGTGGTCCGGTTCCTTCAAAGTCGTAGACAGCGGTGCCATCATCCGAGATGGTAATTTCGACCTGAATTTTGGTGCCGTCGTCAAAGTGGTCAACTGCTGTCAGTGGCTCAGGCCGTTCTTTGAGAGTCTGCTTGAGAAATGCGCGAACAGCGCCTTGCGCATTGTCCTGGATAGCGAACATGTACTTGTGCACTACTGGCAACGTGAATTGGTTCGATAAGTTCTTCAGTAGCAAGAGACCCCTTTGGTTAGCGGATATTTGAGCTTTGATGTCCGAGATGTTGTCATTGAGTCGTCGAGTAGGGCTGCAACCCGGAAATTCGCCAGCCCTATGGAATGCATCGCGAACATCTTGTTCCAAAAATTCACCCTTTGATACAATTTTCATCGATCTAATGAGCACGCCTTCCTCCCACAGTTCTTTCGACGTTGGCATCATGGCAGTAATACCCTTGCCACCAATATCCGTGTGGTGGCCACGTGAAGCGACATAGAACGCGATGGTATCGCCCTCGAAGACTGGTGTGACGACAGTTAGATCCGGTAGATGTGTACCTCCTAGTTCGGGATGATTCGTTAATACAGAATCACCAGGCTCCAGCTTTCCTTGCCAGATCTCATGTTGGCACTGTATGGCGTACTGCATTGACCCGAGATGTAATGGAATATGTGGAGCGTTGGCAACAAGTTTTCCGTTTGGGGAAAATATTGCACACGAAAAGTCCCAACGTTCCTTAATACTGGTTGAGATTGCAGTACGCTGCAAGGTATTCCCCATCTGTTCAGCAATAGACATAAAGCGATGAGAGAAGACAGACAGCTGCACAGGCTCGACCAAACCATCTCTAAAGCTAAAATCATCCTTCGCTTCATCCCCATGTTTCTCTAAGACAACGTGTGATGGTAAGATGTAGGCCGTGAAAGTAGGTTCCACAAAGATCGTTTGAGTTTGGTCGACAATCAAGGCGGGACCATGAACGGAATCCAAACGCGTAAGCTCTGATATACTGAACACGGCGGCGTCTTTCCAAGCCTTATCGACATACAGACGTTGGTATTTCGTGGACTTACGGGCTTGGGCAATGGTCTTCGTTTCCCTCAGTGATGCAATTAGACCCTCTGAGTCTCCTGAGTTGCCAGACCTAGCTACACCGCGAACATGAACGGAGTCGAAGACTGCATCTCGTTCAAGCTTAAAGGCGAATTCTCTCAAGTGCATGGCACCAAATGCGGCACCGTAATCTTCGTCATCCGGTTTGGAGACTAACAAGTTTGTATCAGTGCCTTGATATCTCAGGCTTAGAGACTCTTCGTAGACAATCGACGCCGGATCAGCGCCTTGTGAAATCAGCTCTGCTTTCACCTTCTCCTTGACAGATTCGAGCTTGAGGTGGATTCCAGGCAAAGCTGCTGGACGAAAGATACCAGTGTATGGCTCAAAGGCCTGTGTCTGTAGCTCGGCCTGGGACAAGCCGTATGCGGAAAGGATGGAGGAGTACTTGTGAATTAGAATACGACGTATGCCTAGTTTGTCGGCAATCGAGCAAGCGTGCTGTCCACCTGCTCCACCGAAGCTTACTAGATTATGCCTCTCGGGTGAATAGCCTCGAGCTTCAGTTGCATTTCGAATAGGGCGGCTCATTGCTTCATTCGCAACATTCAAGAATCCAAGGGCAACATCCTGTGGCGAAAGATGCTGTCCGGTCTGTGACGCTATTTCTTCGGCCATCTCGACGAATTTCTGTCTCGTAACATCGACGTCCAATGGCTGATTCGCGTCTTCGCCAAAAATGGCTGGAAATTCGGAAACTATCAGACGACCAAGAAACAGGTTGGCATCTGTGACTGTGAGAGGCCCTCCTTTTCGGTAACATGCAGGCCCTGGATGAGCTCCGGCACTTTCAGGGCCAACCACAAAGAGGCCATTCCGTGCAAAGAGTATTGAGCCCCCTCCAGCAGCCACGGTCGCAATATTCAGCATGGGGGCTGTTATGTTACGTCCTGCAATATTGGTTTCGACTAGATAGTCATAATGGCCGTCGTACCTCGAAATATCGGTGCTCGTTCCGCCCATGTCGAAACCAATTATTGCGGTTCTGTCCTCTGCATCATAGCAGGATTTTGCAATGCCGACCACGCCACCTGCCGGCCCGCTCAACAGTGCATCATTGCCTCCGAATCGACTGGCATCACGAAGGGACCCATCGGAGCAGATGAAATCCACACGCGCAGGGAGAGTATCAAATCCCGCCTGTAAGCTTTTTACATAATCTTTGATGATTGGACCGAGGTAGGCTTCCGACAGTGCCGAGTTTGTGCGTCGAAGGAGGTTGATCATAGGGCTATTTTCCGCCGAGGATACCACGTAGGTGAAGCCCATTTCTCTGGCCAAGTTGGTCACCTGAAGTTCGTGATCTGGAAAAATGTACGAATGCATGAACGATATGACCAATGTCTTGAACCCTTGCGCTTTCAAGTTCCGCAGTACCTCGCGGACCTCTTCTTCATCGACTGGTTTCAATATACGAATGATGTCGCTGCTGGCTGTCCGGACCAGTGCGGGATCGCGTAATTCGCGGCTCTTGTCCAGCGGGAAGGGGTTCAAATCGTAGTCTTCAACCGTGACACGCTCGTCTATCTCCACCGACAGCGCATGTAGGGCTTTGGCTTTCTTGATTGCAAGATCAAACAGTTTTGGCCTGGTCTGATCGCCGATGGTGCAGATATCTTTGAAGCCCTTGGTCGTTAGCAAAGCAAAACGCTCGCCCTTGCCTTCGAGAAGGGCATTAGTGGCAACCGTGCTGCCGATTCGGCAGCTTCTCACTCTCGATGCATTGAGTTTCTCTGAGCGCGGAATGGGCCGCCCCTCGGCAATTTCCAGTGCTCGTCGAATTGCCTCGGTGGGTGCGTCTCGGTAGTTTCGGGGGTCGACAGAGAGCAGTTTGAAGACTACATCAGCTCGAAATGGCTGCTGAACAAGGACATCACAGAAAGTTCCTCCACGATCTACGCCCTAGTTAGTCGCCCGTTGTTATATGGGAGGTGTACTTTTACGCGCCAATAGAGATATCGATGTCTGGTACAAGTGTTGTCATGTTCCTGACAGCTGAAGGGGCGTATCAAAATCAGGCAACTGTCGAGGTCGATAGACGGCATTACATGCGACCGTGCCGGGGACTCCAGATATCAATGTGATCAATGGAACAGCAACCCGCAAGTCTAGTAGGTAGTGGCCAGCGGGCATGCGAGCTACTAGACTCGATAAGGAAATTTTGATCGGAGGCGCTATCTAAAAAAGGTAAGAGTCAGCTAACCCCTATCGCCGATATCTCTGACGCGATCTCTTCGGCCCTCCGTCGCTAAACGCGCCCACGACTAGGGATACATGAACGAAGCCGCTGGCTGTCGGCTTAGGGTAGCCGCCCAGCATGAAATACTCTACTCATCGCTTCCGCGTTGCTAAATCAAGCTCTCAGTCCTCCGCGACCAGTCGCCGATCCGCCACCAACTCACAAGCATGTGATCGATGCCGCCGACCAAAGAAGAAATGCACCAAAGAACTGCCTAATTGTGCACTTTGCGTTGCACAAGGCCATAATTGTAGCCTTGGCCAAGGTTCTGCTTCGCCACCTCCACATCATCCAAGACCCATAGCACCTGTGGCGTCCTCAGCGGAGTCGGCTACGGGAACTGGAACTGGAAGAGATGACCCTCTTCCTCTCTCATACGTGCTCGCATACTTCAGCCATGTTCATCGAGCCTATCCGTTCCTCGACAAGGAGAGAATCGTTGAAGGTACCAAAGTCTCAATGCCCGGGAACCTTTGGAACGATGACAAAGAGTCTACTGTAAGCAAGCTATCTACTGTTCCTCTTGACAGAAGCACATTGCTCACGGTGCACCACCAGATTGTAAGCTTGGTAATGGCCATTGGTAGTACTACCCTTGAGCGCGCTGGCAAGCTGAAACCCCAGCTCTCGTCTCGTATTGCGGTACCTTACGCCAACATTTTGACTCGGTGTTTGACGTCCCCAAGTATAGAAGGCCTCCAGATTCTGGCACTCTTGTCTCTGTACTCGCTCTTCGACCACCAAGGGGTTTCGACCTGGACCATTGTTGGCATCCTAACTCGGCAAGCCACTGCACTCGGACTTTCCCGTCCAGATCCAAAAAACAAGGACTTCACGCCTCGACACCAAGAGTTGCGGCATCGTCTTTTTTGGAGCATCTTCGTCCTAGATCGCATGGTTGCAGTCTCAGTGGGTCACAGTCCTGGGCTTGTCGATGAAAATATGAGCGTACCCCAGCCAGCTGTGACTGTGGAAGAGTTTGCTTCAACTGAAAGAGCCGAGCACGCAATACTTTTGCAACTCAACCGACACATTATACACCTTCGCACTTTAGAAAGCCGGATTCTATCGAGCATTCATTTGAGAAACCAAGCCGATCTCAGCAACCTGACCCTTTTAGATCGCAAAGCCTTGTCGGCACAGTTGCGTTCTGCAATAGACGACTGGTACACCCATGCATGTCTAGTGTCATTACCAGAGGAAGACAACATACCCATTCATTCTACAGTCGCCTGGCTCAATGCACGATACTACAATCTTCTCCTTCTCTTGTACTACCCGGGCCACTTCAACAGTCAGGCACGACTCGCGCCGACAACCGATCTTCTAGGTCATGTAAGCAAGTTCATGAATTACAATCAAATTCTACTCGAACATAGACAGCTCCCACTCAACTACATTACGATCGATCGCCTCATTCCAGCATGTCTGCTGTTTATACATTGCTTTGGGGTGTTACAACCGCAGACTTTCACCGCCAAAGCCGAGGTCAAGAGTTGTATCAACATACTTCGTGCATTTCCATCAGCTTGGACGTCTGCACACAGGACGGCGAGCGTGATGAGTGACTTCATGGATTTGATCGCAGTGCATGAAAGTTATGCATCACAACAGCTCGTGCGATTCGACTTGTCGGACCACGCTCTGTTGCAGACAACAACGAAGTCCTGGCTGCAGAATCTATGGAATAATTTGCATCACATTATGAACAAAACCCTAAGCAATGCTAGCTGCTATCTAGCAATAGAGGGCTGGGATGACGCAAGGAGTTCCTTAGGCGAACCCTTAGAATCCATGATCCAATCCACTGGCACCTCTTCAAATGACCCGAGCATGACGGATGTGAATTGTGGATACGAGCTGGGATATCTATGAGGGGACTATGCTCCCGGTGGTTACTCTTTCAACCAAGAACGGATGGTATCGATGACTTCGGCATTTTTTTCAATATGCACGCTGTGGTTTGCGCCCACAAAAAGTTCCAGCCTTGCATTTGGGATGAGGGCTGCCATTATCTCCGACTGCCGGGGCACACAAATCCAATCTTGATCACCGACGATGACCAATGCCTTTGCCCTGACCTGCTTAAGATTCTCACGGTAGTCAAAGTACTTCTCTGAATCCGAGTACAGGTCGTCTGAGTCATTGTTAGCTTCGCGAGGCGCTAGGAACACTGCTCAACCTACTATGCGACTCTGCACAGTATAAAGTTTTGAGAGTCTTTGCCAAAGCTTCATCCGGATTAAACTGCTCGCTGTAAAGGGGTGCTGCCGCATGCATGATGAGCCGAAACTCGTCGTCACTTTCGAATTGCCCGAAGATTTTGTTCTTTAGCATGTTGATTGACAAACTAGGGGCTTTATGTAGCCTTTGTTTGAGCACTTCGATCGCCTCCACCTCGTCTGTTTTCTGTGTCAATTATACCTTAAGAATTTTAGGATCTTGAGGGCTTACGATGATAGGAAGGCGCAGTACCGCGCAGGATCAAATGTGAAAGATGGTTCGGATAGCTGATTGCGTACTGCTGGGCAAGATAGCCCCCGAAGCTCCCACCACAAAGTACAAAATGCTGCACATGGCCAGTGAAATGCTTGCGTACGCCTTCAATGTCTTCAACCAGTTGATGGAAGGTATACGGTTTTGTATGAGAACTTTGTCCATGTCCTCTGAAGTCAAACGACAGGATCCGGTACCTATCCGCCATGGGCAGGTACGCATGGTAGTCGCTCTCATGACTCCCTGTAAGAAAGTTAATTATTCTTCTGCTAGTGGTATGTCCTCGCATACCAAACCCTCGTCCACCATGGAGAGTAATAAAAAGTGGTTTCCAAGCATCAGAACTTGATATCTGATATGCAAGTTTCGCTCCGTGGATTTGCACAAATTCAACCATGATGGTGAAATCGACGTTAGCTTGTGTCGCCAATTACTTCTTGGACTTTTGGGACAAACATCATGGATTTTCTCCAAGCCTTATTTAGTTCTTCTAGGTATCTATAAAATATTGCGGGGAGCCACCACCGCCCTAACTACTCAGGACATCAGCTAACTACAGATGGTAATTTTTGTCGGCCCCACCCCGACTCCTTCCCCCACCAAAACGCCCGCTCACTATTTCAAGAATGTCTGCCGCGTTGTTGCGTTCAAAAGTAGCAAAGATGGCAGATGGCGATGTTTGACGGAAGTATTGCGTGATAGGGACGATTCGAGACAAAATGAATATTTAGACATATCGGAGCGGTCCTTCGGTATCGACATCAATCCTATCTGCAGACAGTCCTGCACCCAAGTGTGCTGCCTTCCCCCACCAAAACATCGAAAATATAGCCGTAACATGTCCACAGCAACCCATCACATTCCAGATGGCGATGCTGTATCGCGCGACGAACCCACCAGAATCACGGAATCACAACGCAATCGTCCCACCTCTGACGGCAAAGATGCCGTTGCCATTAATATCGGAATCCACCATGATGGAAGCAGCAGCTCTACACAAGCAACGAACCACCACGGTAAAGCTACCTGGTTTCACTGGCACGAACCCGGAACGTCGACGGCGGAAAAAAAGCTCATCTTCAAGCTCGACTGGTTTCTTCTAAGCTTCAGCTGCCTCTACTTCTTCATCAAGCAACTCGACCAAAACAATCTCTCCAATGCATACGTCTCCGGCATGAAGGAAGACCTACATTTTGGCCCGGGAAACGAATTGAGCTGGATGAATACGTATTTCCTCCTCGGCACCATCATCGGCGGGCCTTTGGCGAATCTCATCATCACGGTGGTGCAGCCGAGAATCTGGCTTCCAGCTTGCCTTATGACGTGGTCTCTTTTCGTCCTTTTCATGTACAAAGCTACTACGGCAAGCCACTTCTACGCGTTGCGCTTTTGCATTGGACTGTTCGAGTCTGCCGCTTGGCCGGGTGTTCAATACGTTCTTGGGTGCTGGTACCGCAAGTCGGAACTAGCCCGTCGCAGTGCTTTCTTCGTGGTTTCGGGTGTGTTGGGTCAGATGTTTTCCGGTTATCTTCAGGCTGCGCTCTACAGTGGCATGGAGGGGAAGGGAGGCATGCCTGCGTGGAGGTGGCTGTTCATATTCGACTTCCTTCTCGCACTTCCCGTGGCGCTCTACGGATGGTTCTTCTTCCCGGACACCCCTCAGACAACCACGGCATTCTACCTGAATGAGTGGGAGCGCAACCGCGCATGTGAGCGTATTGAAGAAGAAGGAAGAACGCCCAAGGGCAAGCTGGACAAATCCGTCTTCCGTAGAATCGCTTTCTCATGGCAAGTCTACGCCTTTTCCATTGCTTACGCATTCTGGACACTCACCTGTGGTTCCTACATTATCCAATATTTTGGCATCTATCTCAAGAGTCTGAAGACGTTTTCTGTCCCCGAAATCAACAACATCCCCACGTCGGTCGGAGCCGTCAACTTCGTATTCATGATTGGTACGGGATACGCTTCCGACAAGCTTGGCCGACGAGGACCGGTTTGTTTCGCCGTCGGTCTCCTTCTCATCTTCTGCTACGCCGTTCTCACGGCCTGGAACGTCTCCCATGAGCTGAGGATGGCGGCATTCATCCTTGTGGGATGCTACGGTTGCTGGACCCTCTTGCTAGCTGGCTGGGTCAACGCTTCGTGTGGAGGCGATCAGCAGTTGCGCGCTTTTGTCTTGGGTATCATGGTTAGCTTCGGACAGGCTGTAGTGATTCCGTTTCAACAATACCAATTGCCGAGTGGACAGGCTCCCAAGTTTTCGCAAACAAAAGGGTGGGGAAGCGCACTGGCCTTTGTTGTTGCACTGACTCTTTGGACGGGATTCGGAATCGACTTTATGGGCAAGTGTTTTGAGAAGAGAGGAGCGAAGTCACGGGAAGTTTCTTCATCGACGGACAAGGAAGAGAAACAAATGGCGGTGTAGTTATTCTATGTTGAAAGTTAGATCCCTTTTCTCTCTAATATCAGTATATATGAAAATGCTATGACGAATCTAAGACTCTAGACCACTGAATTCAGGATGTGTTAGAGAAGATACGAACGTGTTGAAGGAAATATCTAGCAGGCCGCAGCGCAAGCCACAAACCAAAAAGACTCAGCCTATTAAGCTACTAAATATCACAATGAATTCAGTTCTCAGTACAAGGCGATTGTGTCGCAGCTCAGTGAATCATTCCTCAAACTGCCATAACTAAACATTGCCGAAGTCTAAGAGATCACGGTCACGTAGCACTGAAGCCTGAGGTTCTGATACCGATACGTGGGAGATACTGCTATGAACGTCTAACTAGCTAGTGAATACCTTCACAGGTATGTCAGGCTAGGTATGATGATTAGGCCCATATGGAACATAAAAAAAAAGCCTAAATCAAAATATACAAGATGTCGGATGAACGTGGGAAGGATGCAAAAAAAAACATACAACAGCAGGTATTCGCTAGTGGTCACCCACCTAACTACTAATCCGCCGGTACCATGCTTAAGTACAGCTGAGCGGACGGGAAGCTCTGTTTTCTCCTTACTGACTGACCATAAAACAGTGTTCAGTGCTGTTTACGGTATACAGTTCCTAGAAAGGAAATGCGCGCTATACCGCATTTAGCTTAGTCATCTTCCTTAAATACAGACCTCTGTAAACACTGAATACAAGATTCAATATTAAGTCTAAGGCTGCTTTAACGATCAGAAATATGTCGTCCACACTCCTCGTCCACACACTCCTCGTCCACAGACTCCTCGTCCACAGACTCCTCGTCCACACACTCCTCGTCCACACACTCCTCGTCCACACACTCCTCGTCCACACTCTTTGTCCACACACTCGTCCACGTTCACACACTCCTTGCACCGACCGCGAAGTCGCACTTGTTATTCTTTTTCACTCCGCTAGATTCTTTACTCGCTGCGATGGCTCCTCGCATTGTTGACGTCTCAGACCTTCGCAAATTAAATAATCAACAGATTGACAAGGGTGCGGGAGAACAGGAGTTCAACCTTGAGCCTAAGAAAGTACACAAAAGAATGTTAGATTCATGGCAAAGGTTCGCCAAGGATATCCTACTTGAGGATGAGCCTGATCGTTTGAGACCTCTGAAAAGTGTACCACTCCTTAACAATATCAAGTTATATCTACGGTGGTATGCTCGCACATCAAAGGCTATTATCGCTGACGTAGTCACAACAACTACTGTTACGAATAAACTATCCGCTCTTAAGCGTGCTATTAAGGTGTTTGCCTCATCCACCCTTCCGGATAAATGGAACACACACCTTCATGAGGTATGTTAATTCGTCGTATTTGGGATTTCAACTAATCATTCTAGTACATCTATGGTGAACTACGTATCCAGGAGAACCTATCTACTGCCTCGTACGAAAAGCCAGTTGCAACAATAGCGACTGCTAGC